>NW_004624791.1:3600433-3652903 GCF_000247695.1 Heterocephalus glaber
GCCCCTACCTCTGGGCGGGGAACAGTAGGACTCAGTACCTTGGTCTGGTGGTCTGGTGTCCTCTGCGTCTTTGTAGTGTGGAATCAGGTGGCTGCCTGTCTGCAGCGGGGTGATTTGGTGTCTTCCGAGTGACTCAGGACCTCGGTAGGGCGTGCACAGACCTGCCTGTCTGCAGCGGGCTGATTCGGCGTGTGTTCTGTGCAACTGGGGACCTCGGTAGGGTGTGGGCAGACCCGCCTGTCTGCAGTGAGGTTATTCGGGGTCTTCCGCGAGACTCAGGACCTCGGTAGGGCGTGCACAGACCTGCCTGTCTGTAGCGGGCTGATTCGGCGTGTCCCACGGGACTCGATCAGTACATTTGAAGGGAATATTTGGCTTCATTTTGCTTCCATAAAAACAAAGATCAGGGTCTGTGTCAGTTGGGCAGGGCTGCTTTGTAGTTCTTTAGTTTTATTTTGTCCAGACCCAGGTATACTACACCACAGAGCTGTATCCCAGCCCTTTTTATTTTTTGACATAGGCTTTTGCTAAATTGCCCAGGCTGGCCTCAAACTTGTAATCCTCCTGCCTCAACCTCCTGATTACCTAGGATGACATGGTGTACTACTGTGCCTGGCCCACTCTGTAGTTTTGACCCTAAAATCTTGCCTCACTTAAGTCTGAATTACAAGTCTCATAGGCTAAATGTATTTTTTAATGCATACCCCAAAAAACATGGTTAAAATAATGTCATTGCCATATCTAAAGTCATCTTGCATACCACATACAGTCCATACAGTTATCCATTATGAAAGGACAGAATGTGAAACCAAATAATGGAGCACAATTTCTTCTAAATTTTTCCTGTGAATGTCCTCTGTCCCCCTGTCCCATTCTCCAGCCTGACTCCACCACCACATATCTGTCCTTGCTCTCAGGCATGTTGCTAATGACCAGGAGCCTGGAGGAGCTCTTGGGAGTCTGAATGATCATTTGCAGATGGATGAGAGTTAAAAGTAACTTGCTCTAGGGCCAGGGATATAGCTCAGTGGCACTGCGCCAGCCTGGCAAGCAGAAAGTTCTAAGTTCATTTACCAAAACAAAAAAAAAAGAAACTGACTCTCTATAAATATTTGCTGACAAATGTCATCAAGCTTATATTTCAACATCAGATGCAAATCTGAAAATATATTGGAGCTTGGAGCAAATGTTGATTTTTGCGATATTATATGCCCATAACTACTAGATTTTCCTTAAGCCAACTTTTAAAAGCCCTGTGTTTGTCAGAGTAAATTTTTGGAGAATATAGGACCTAAGAATAGCTAGGTAGGTCAGGGATTACAGCCCCAGTGGTGGAGTGCTTGCTTAGAATGCTCAAGGCCCTCTATTCAACCTTTAGCACTGCAGGGGGGGTTAAAAAAAAAGAAGCCAGATATAAAGCCAAATTATAAAATTCTTCATGTCAGTAGCTCCTTGCTTTTCATTGTGTATCCAGAAAACAGATAAAAGTTTGGGCTTGTTGAGCAGTAGGAGTATTGTCACTTAAACACAAAGAGATGAAGAACTTTAAAAAATATATAATTAACTTCTCTAATTAAAAACATGTTCAATGAAGATTATTAGAAAATTTAACCACCATTAATTTCTTCATGTGCATTGTTTTTAAAATAATTTCCAGGTTTTTTTATTCATAACTGATAGTTACAAATTTTATAATTTTTTACAAAATTAGATCTTGACTTTAATGAATAACTAGCACACTTGATGTCGTCACAATGCACTAATGAGTCATGACTATTATTTTGTATTTAGTGGGATATAAAAAAGTATTTATATATTGCATGTATTAAAAACTAAATTTTGTTCCATGGAGATCTGGTGTCATTTATATAAACACCATTATGTATTTCTAATTATAGACTTTGAGCATAATAGTTTGCAAGCTCTGCTTTGCAGTGATTAACTTTTTTTAACAAGTGGACTGTTTTCAATTCTTCAGTAGTTCAAATCTGCAGTGAACAGTAACCTATGCTAGAGATTTTATGTAACTTTTGTGTCACTAGGATATCAAACTTGGTCACAAGATAAAGACTTGTACAAGCTCATTTTGCTAACTTGCTGGAAATACTTCTTAATAGACAGAATCTAAACCATTTTCTTTTCCATGGGTTAATTTATTGCATTTCTTTTTATAATCATTTAAGGTAATACACACTTGATAATTTTTAAGGTACACAGAAATATACTGTGAAAAGTCTTTCAAATTCCCCTCTCCCAGGGCAGCCTAGGTCATCTATATTTTTCCAGAGATACTCTCAGCATTTATGAGATTGAGTGTATGAAGCGATGCATGGGCAGAAAGCTAGATCCCTTTTATTTTTTACAGAAGTTACTGTGTATCATATATAACAATATAACCTGGCATCATCCACCATTAAACCTCTTGAGTGGAGTTCATGCAACCAGAAGGCATTATGTGAAAGATGTGCTTCAAGAAGATGGCTTAGGGCAACTCTGCTCCTATCTCATGTGTCATACGTATGAATTGTGTATCCGTCTTGTACACCATTTCCTCAAATTACAGAGAATTTGGCTGAACTAAATGCAAGCAAGCAACATCCTCTCTGTAAAAAAAGAAAAAAAATGAATATTTATAGAATGCTCTCTCAAGGGAATTTGATTATAAGTAATTACCTAAGGAGAGGTGAATCACACAGCCTGAGTATAATCATTAGTTTCTTATGAAATCAAGTACATGAAGATGAATGCCCATGGCCATCCATAGGCTTTTTTTATAAAATTCCTTTCCTTTTTCTTGGTATCAGCTGAACATTACTTTTATAAAATGTGTGTAGTAAAAGTAGAATATGCAATCTTAGTAACTCTCTTTCTTTTTACAGAACTGGCAAGGGAACTGAATTTTTCAGTGGATGAAATCAATCAAATACGTGTGGAAAATCCAAACTCCTTAATTTCTCAAAGCTTCATGTTATTAAAAAAATGGGTTACCAGAGACGGGAAAAATGCTACAAGTATGCTAAAATTATATTATTTTAACTTTCAAAATTGCATGTACCAAATACTTTAGATAAGCCTACCATTAGGTTCACAAAAATGTTCGTTTAAATTTCCTGTACTTTTAAATACAATATAGGAAATTAAACACAGAGTGATCATAAAATGACAGCAAGACTTTTGACATTATGCTTGTTGAATTGAGCGCTAACATTCTAAAGGTCTGCTTTCAAGAAGCTTTTTGAAAAGCAACCAGAAAGGAATATTTTTCATTTTGTCTGCCATTCACTCTGTGACCATCAAAAATGGAAAATTAATTCTAGTTGTTACATCATGGGAAGGTCATCAGAAACACTGCTGTGGCCAGAAGTAGAACTGCAGAGAAGAGGACAGGACCAAGTTAGGGATCAAGTAGTCAAATTCAGCTGGGTCTGGGTTCTATCACTGCGGAGAATTCTCTGATATTGTTGGGTTGGGATTGGGGGAGGGGGGTGCTACACTTTGGCGAGTGCTAAACCATGGCAATGTGGAATGAGTTATTGTGGGTTTGCCTGGGTCATCCTGACCTTAGTAACTCATTAAAATGCATTATACAGCAGTGAGCTATTTTGACATTCTGAAAAAGAGAAGGAACTTTTTGAAGTTATGTTAGATCCCCTTAGAAAAGGAGTCTAGCTATTTTAAGGCCCATCTGCTCTGTTATGTCTGCTGTCGCCCTGTTACACACAGCTTTGCAAAGTGTTCCTTAAGATCCTAACTTCCCTGTAGCAGTAGTTCTGATAATGGCCTCGCAGAGTTGGATTAGGAGTTGTGAAATCCAAGCGGGCAGCAAAAACCATGCCTTTGTATGGATATTGTGCTGACAAAAAGAAAATAATTTAATTTGGTTTCAACCTTTTTTCTCTTCTTTTCAGCTGATGCCTTAACTTCGGTCTTGACAAAAATTAATCGGATAGATATAGTGACTCTGCTAGAAGGACCAATATTTGATTATGGAAATATTTCAGGCACCAGAAGTTTTGCAGATGAAAACAGTGTTTTCCATGACCCTGTTGATGGTAATTGAATTTAGTGTTCATATTTATTTAATCATTTGATAAAATTTGAAAGTGCAGTTATATAAGGCAGTCACTTAAAATCAACTAAAATGTGATTTGCTTGACTTAATTTCTCATTTTCACAGCATTTTGTCTGCCAGAGTCTGCAAATAAGCACTCTGATAGCAGAGCAAGCCTGGTAAATGCCTCTGTAATATACAATGCAAATAATGAGATATAAAAACGTTCATTATTGGAAAGAGTTAGTATTTCTGATATTTTATGTGGCCAAATGGAAGAAAGTAGAATACCTAGAAAAGCATTGTTTTTGTCATTTTCAATTTTTATATTTACCTAAAAAACTAGTGATCTTTTATTTATATGTGTGTGAAACCAAATTGCGAGCCTGTTTCTACCAGAGAAGCAAAGTAGTAAGTCAGTAAAAAGTGTACAAATTCTTAAGGTAAAATGGTAAATTACTGTGCTGGGACTAAGTATTTAAGGATGCACTAGAAAAGTCTAATTTGTCAAGAGTGTTTAATTATTAAACATTACTGTAATTTCATATGATGTCATTTTTTATTTGGGAAACCCTCTCTCAACTATTGTATATAAAGGGCAGCATACTTTCTAGTACAATGAGCATAAATATCACTAATAGCATAATTCTTTCACATTAGCTGAATTTATATAATATTGTCATCTTCCCTTAGGTAAATCGGGGCTTTTTCATCAAAGTATTAAGAAAAGCATAATAAATACCTTATTCTCTTTTTCAAAATAGCCCTGTCTTGCCTTCACACATGGAAATTTATTCCTACAATGAACTTTGAGTAGAATACATTGGTGGTGTGAAAGCAGAGAGAGGACTGAGGGATACTTTTCTACTACTCCAAGTTTTAAAAAACATTTGTTTTTTCCTTTAAGACAGAGTCTTGCCATTTAGTCCAGGCCAGGCTAGCCTTGAACTCTCTATGTAGTTCAGACTGGCCTCATACTTGTGATCTTCCTGCCTCAGCCTCATGAAGGCTGGGATTACAGGTAGCCACCACCTGCCTGTCTTGATTTTTCCTTTTTTAAAACTGGCAAAGTTAGAATAACAGGAATCATTAACTTCTAATTCTCCAAATGTTATGTGAGAAAAGATCTCAAAGTGTTAGAAAATTTCTGCTTACTAAAATCAACAGAAAATTTCAAGTGTACCTGTTATGCATATAACAGGTACACTTGAATAAAAGTGGATTTTTTTTCTAAAGCATAGAAATACAATAAAACCTTGGGGGAAAAGCTCTCTTCAAGACCATGCCTTATATGTGAGGCCATGTTTTGGTAATCAAATTCTTTTTGTACTGTGTAAGTAGAGATAATATATAGCAAACTATATTATTGACAAGTTACAGCTTATATATTCTTCTAAGAATATTCTTTATTGAGAAGAAAACTAAGAAAAGTAGCTCTAATTAAAAAGGTCACAAAAGCAGCTTTCTTGGAAGCTTCATTTAACATTTTAAAATCAGAGAATCATTAAGTTCATGTGGGCTTTTTGTTGCTGTATCTTAGTATTTATATTCCTTGTATTAAAATTACTTAAACTTTGGAGTTTCAAAAAGATGAAACTACTTAGGTAAATTTAGGAGTTTCACTTACATACATTATAAACCTCAGGTAATCTTGCCTAATTTTCCAACAAGATTCTGGTTTACAAATGACTATAACTGAAAACTGTCCCTTTACCTATAGTCATTTGAATGAGAATAATAGCTAAGATGGTATTTACCTTGGCTTGGTGGGAAAAGTAGTCTTCAGTGTGTCTAGACCAATAATTCGAGAACTGTGCATTGTTGCTTTTTGAAAGTGTTTTCCTGTCTCTCCTCTTCATTGAATTTCTACAAAACTTCCTTTCCTCACCATGACCAGACCACTGTTGACTTTTCTCTCTGCTAAGGTAGAAAAATACTTCTGTAGTCCACACAGCACTGTTTAAAAGCACAGATGAGCTCCCTCTTTCCCATTCCTATAGGCTGGTTAATGAACTCCATGTTTCATAGCATTGTCAAGAATATTCAGAGTGCGCTTTGCAAATGGTTTCCTCCTCTCTCTATTGTGTATCATTTCGTCCCTTTATTTGATTCATGTTTCTAAGGACCCCACCAACAACTTCACCAAGACCTTCATTTATACCACAACCCTTTCATCTCTGTTGCATTATGACACCTGGAAGCTTTACATGGACTCTTTTCTACTTTTTAAGTCCTTTTCCTAACATCTCTTCAGAGTTTTACCCAGTGCTAATGCTCTAAAAAATCTAACATTTCTTTCTGAAGATTTAAGTTCGTATATCCTGTAAATTTCTTATAAAACAAGAATTAAAGCTGTATTGTATTGCTCATATGTACCATTTTTAAAATAAGTTATAGGTAATTACAAAACTGTTTTCTTGTGGCTTGCTGTATTCAGTCTACCACAGAATGAATTTTGCATGCTAAAGTTAGAATGATAATTGGCCATGAAATAAATGTCTTAAATAATGACAACTTTATATTGAATTAGTCTGTATATTTAAGTTAATGTATTAAATGTACCAAAATTGATAAGCAATTGATATCATTAGCATTTCTATTTTATTGGAGTTTGCACTAGGCTTTTTATTTCATTGTATTTCACTTAACTGAACTAAACCAATAAATTATCAACATTGTTCTGTAATTCATCATGCATTTTCATACCTGATATACTTTTAGTCATTCCATGTGTTTTTGTTTCATGTGTTCTAATTCATCCCAGTCAGTCCAAATGTACTGTCTTCCATAGGTTATCCTCCCCTTCAAGTGGAACTGGAGACCCCCACAGGGTTGCACTACACACCACCCACCCCTTTGCAGCAAGATGATTATTTTAGTGATCTCTCTAGCATAGAGTCTCCCCTTAGGACCCCTAGTAGACTGAGTGATGGGCTAGTGCCTTCCCAGGGATATGTAGTGCAATCAGCAGATGGACCTCCCGTTGTAACTGCAGAAGACACTTCCTTAGAAGACAGCAAAATGGAAGACTCAGTGCCTTTAACAGAAATGCCTGAAGCAGTGGAAGTAGATGAGAACCAGTTGGAGGATGTATGTCTGAGTGAGTATCCTCAATACCTCGGAAGTTTGGCTGGGGTCCCAAAAGATGTTAAAGCAGCAGACCCATTAAAACAGACTAGAAAAGTAGGCATAAGCTCTGAGCAGCAGGAGAAAGGAAAATCTGGTCCTGATGAGGAGATGACGGAAGAAAAACTCAAATCTCTGTTTGAGGACATTCAACTTGAAGAAGGAGTAGAGTCTGAGGAGATGACAGAAGAAAAAGTACAGGCTATTCTTAAACGTGTTCAGCAAGCGGAACTGGAAATGTCTTCAATTACAGGTTGGCAGAACGAGACATCAAGTGGAAACGTAGATTCACCTGGTCAAGCTCGAAGAATAACTGGTGGGTTACTAGACCGACTGGAAGACAGGTATGACTCTGTTTCATGAAGAGGAGGAAAGTGAAGTGCTGTGTATCTTTTTTAAATGCTTTGTTTTAAGTAGATGCTTTTTAGCATGACTTTTTCTAAATTACCATCCCAGCTTTTGGATAATACCTGCTTTGAAAGGTGGTCCATTATGCTAATCTGAAAGAGAAAAGTGAATTTAAATTCAAATGTAATTTTGAAAACCTGAGGTGGAAAGACAAAAAAATTAACATACATGTCAGAGACTTGTATTTCATTTACTTAGAAGACTATTCTAATTTATTGCTTGTAGTATTCTTGTCCCATAAAAATTTCTTGTTTCCAGCTACAAATACGCACATTATACAAAATTTTAAAAACAAAGATTTAAAAAATGTAATGCCATCATGTAGGAATAACTGCCCTTAAAATGTTGGTGGAAGTGCTATAGGGAAAGCACTTTATAGGTAAAGCCACATGCCAGGCCCTGAGTTCAGTCACCAGCACCAAAAAGAAAAACAAAATGTTTTTGGTGGACTTCTATCTTTGTGTATATTTTTAAAAAATAGCTTAATGAGGGGCCAGGGATTTAGCTCAGTGATGCCGCTGCCTGCCTTGCAAGTGCAAGGTCCCAAGTTCTATCCCCTGTACCAAAAAAACCCCAAAAAAACCTTAAAGTGGAAAATACAAACAAGCTAAAAGAATAAGCATCTGTCCTCCTGCCATACTGAGAAAAACACTGTTAACATTTTACCTACCTTCCTACTTTTCTGTATATAATTCTTTTAAAATGCCATGAAAGACATTTGCTTATGGCCAAAGTCATTCTCAGAATATGAACCTGGTTCATTTTTATATTGGCCCTGCTCTACAAAGATAAGTCTATAGTCCCAGAAACATTAAGTCAAATCCTCCCACCATTAGATAGATACTTTGCAACTTTGGATAAAATTCTAAGCTCTAACAATGTCACTTTAATCTTATTTCCATGACCATTTCCCTCAGACAAGAATATAGATCAGAAAAGAAAACAGGTAAACTACCTACCAGATGACTTGTGCAAATGGTAATCTCTTGGTAAAAGTAGGCATTAGTTTTACTTACTCACACATTGGACTGAAATGTATTTTATTTGGTGGCTACTAGTGATAAATTTAAGTTGGATATAAGAGAGCTGCTACTATTTCATAAGCATATATAATATTTTCATGTTTCTGGTAAACCTCTTGCTCAACAAAAATTCCCAAAGAGAGATTTTATTAAATTTTCAAAGAGAAGTTTTAAAACTCTTTTTGAAAACTAAAGGCAGTAATAAATTCTATATACAGCCTAGCAAAGAGACTACAGAAAAGATAAATGGTACTAACTTTGATGTTTATGTTCAGGTATAGTTAACATAATATAGTTGCCTATCAAGAAGTAAATTTAGATATAGGGAAGATGTTCATTATTGTTAAACTAGCTGGAATCCCTCATTTAATATAGGCTCTGCCGATAAATTATATAGAAGAAATACTCAGACATCTTATTCAATAAAAGCAGGAAAATGACTGTAACTTTGCTTCTGGTATGAGCCTAGGTAGGGGAACTCAGGCAAACAGTGTGGTTGGGGGAATTGAATATTAGAAGTCATAAAGATGGATCTTACAGGATTTTCACAGTATAATGAGTTTGTGTTCACACATACAGAGTAGGGTGTACTATTAATATCCTTTTTTAAATAAATGTATTCAGATAATCAAAACTTGATTTAAAAGAATAGGCATGATGATATATATTATAAATTATTATAAATATTACTGTACTACATGCTCCCTTCAAGTTATGAGCAAAGACACTAAAAATTATATACAAGCTACAAAATAAAGAATATATTAAAACTAATAAAAACATTAGAAATCAATTTAAAAGAAAGATTTTTAATGGTTAAGGAAACCATTCCTCAAAATAAGCAGAGACAATGGGGTGTACCAATATCTGCTCACTAGGGAAATCAGCAGAAGTCAGGAGTGGAAAGTGATGAGGTTCAGGTAGAGGTGTCATAATTGGAAAAGTGTGAAAACTGGATTCAGAGCTGAAAACATATACAGAACCCAAATTTGAGGTTCTTGGGAATGCCAGAGTTTCATCTCAGCAATTCACTTTGTTGTTTGGAGATGTTTTATTTGATATTTACTAGTAATACAACAGTCTTCTGAAATATCTTCCCCTTTTAGATTGGTGGGGTTGGAACTATAAATACGCCCATGAACACTTTTCAAGATATAGAATTTAAGTAGCTGTAGAGGTACAATTCTTTTTTTTTTTTTGGTACCAGGAATCAAACTCGGGTCCTTGCGCTTGCGATGCAGGCAGCAGAACCACTAAGCTAAGTACCCAGCCCCGAGGTACAAGTCTTTTAAAAAGACAGCACAGCTGGCTAGATTGGGAGTTGGATTGTAGGGAAGGCCTGGAGCCTATGTGTACCTCCTCATACCCCCATCGTAATGGCCCCTCACATTTTAAATCCTTCCTGCCTTCCTACATTATGCAGCAGTAAACTTTAGAGGTCCTGGAGCCATGCAATGCCATTGTAATTTGCGCATTTTATTTTTTCCAGCCCTGATCAGTGTAGAGATTCTATTACCTCATATCTCAAAGGAGAACCTGGAAAATTTGAAGCAAATGGAAGCCATGCAGAAGTCACTCCAGAAGCAAAGACAAAATCTCACTTTCCAGAATCCCAAAATGATATAGCAAAACAGAGTGCTAAGGAAACTCTGAAACCAAAAATGCACGGATCTGGTCGTGCGGAGGAACCACCTTCACCCCTAGCAGTGTATCAGAAATCTCTGGAAGAAACCAGCAAGCTCATAATAGAAGAGCCTAAACCCTGTGTGCCTGTCAGTATGAAAAAGATGAGTAGGACTTCTGCTGCTGATGGCAAGCCACGGTTTAACCTTCATGAAGAAGAGGGGTCCAGTGGGTCTGAGCCAAA
The DNA here is from genome assembly GCF_000247695.1 of Heterocephalus glaber. The sequence continues at coordinate 3,610,908 of NW_004624791.1, forward strand.
GGTATGTCATCAGGTTGTCATTGGGCTCTTCCTGAAATGTGCAGTACTGATGCTTCCCTTCTTTTGATTGTACCTGTAATACTGTACTCATGATTCTTCACTATGTCTATATTATAAATGGGTAATGTTGTAGCACTAATGGTGGAGGTGAAGAATATGCTAAGTATAACATAGGCCATTTGATCATACCTTCATTCCCCAGAATGAAAGGAAAAATGGAAAAAGGAAGAAGCATCTCTTTAGCCATTTTCAGGAGGGTAAAGAACTACAGATACACTTAAGTAACTAGCTTAAGGTTCAATATTAATTTTGTCTGGGATTTAGGTTTCCTAAATCGCAACCTAGTCTTCTCTCTGATTGGAGGATAGTTTTGTCCCTTTCTAGGGGTTATTTTGGCATAATTTAACATGTTCACAATGAGGCTGTAATTCATATATCTTACTGCTGGGTGACTTCAACCACCAGTGGAACACACATGACCACGCCATCAGATGGCTCGTACCACTGTTGGTACAAGTGGTACACTTGTCCATGAGACAGTCATGCATGTACCACTGGTAGTTCAAGCCAGCAGGAATGGGTTAAAAAAGAATATAGCATATGACCCATCTAAGATTTTTATCCTATAAGATCTATTTATCTGAAAGTATTTTAAAAATGAAGAGACAAAGTCACCAAATTGAAGATGAGGTGAGTTGACAGCTGTCAGAAATTTAAAGTTTAGAAGTATCATTTTTATATCTGGTGATAATTACAATTTGTTTCTAGTAATTTAAAAACTTTACTGTGATGGAATTGTTTGTTCGTTGTATTTATGTGTTTTTGTTGTATCCCCTACTAAATTTTTATTTTCAGATATTGAAATATTGTAAACTGAAATTATGACTCACAGATGGGTATAAGAAAACAAAAATGAGCTGTGTTTTGTATACTTTTTACTACATTTCCCACTGTCAATTTCTGTGTCCTTCTGTCAACTGTGCCATAGACACAGACTGAGAATTATGTGTCTTTGGAATAGTTGCATATGCATCTTCCTTGAGACATCTCTAGTTCACCTGAGACCCATTATGATGCTTAATTTGAAATTTAGGAAAACTTACCAGAAACTGCCACTCAGTTTATCAACTAATTATATGCTTTCCTTTTCCTTTTGGTTATCTTCCTGCTTGTTAGAAGGGAAAGTGAGAGGAAGTAAAATCTTGATCTGTTTTTTCCATTGATGTTTGTTTTCAGATTTAGTGAAGATGATTATAAAGGAGCTAGAAATTATTTTATGAGGTCCGTAAAGCAAATGATCACCCCAACCAATCACTGAACATTGTGTTCTTTTTCTTCTTTTGAGTGTTTTTGTTGGAGTCTTTCTCAGGCCTTTGACTTCTTCTCAAGTGTGGTTTTGAATATTAATTTTTCTTTTGATTCTTAGTAGATTTAAGCAGAACGAATTTGGATGTATTGTTCCCTTTTAAGGAAAGCTCACAAAATCTAGTAGCATAGTGATATTTTATCAGTGAAGAGTTATTCTGCAAAAGTCTATTAAAATCAATATAGAAGTTCTGCAAACAACTCTTTGTGATCATAATAATCTGTGTAGAGTTTTAAGCTTCTGGGAGATATGAGTCTGAACTCACAAGAAATCCAGAGATGTTCAGGTTGTGTCCATAGTACAGTAGCAACCATGTAGGTCACCTGATGTGTGATCTCAGAAAACAGCCCCTTTTTATCCCCTAAAAAATCAGGTCAAAAGTCCGGGTGCTGCTCTTTCAAGGATGACTGCCTGCTGTTACAAGGTAAAATTCTGGTGTTTTCCACCTCTTTTCATGCAACAACTCATTTGCAGGAATACTGAGAAAAGTTTCTCCATTTACTACCACCTCCTAGAGAATTCTCTTAAAGGAGTCCTGACCCTCAGATTCTACTACTGTGTTCTCTCTACTCTTCACCTTAAGGCTAGCAGAGACTCCAGGGAGACCCTGGGTTCTAAAATAGCCAAAAGGCCACTAAATCCCTATGTTAGAGGTCAGTCTCAGGATTCTTGATAGGACTGTGATGTAAATTGACATCCAGGTGTGTTGTTAGTATTTGCATTAACATATATTCTTCTGCTTTTTCAATGTACCCAGTGAAGCCCTTTCCCCCATATAGATTCTATGCATGGATAATTCAGAGTCCTCTTTCCCTTTGCCTCATCTAACCCATTAACACATAGTTTTGTTTTTTCTTTCTTGAGTGTGAATTCCACTTCTGCCTTTCTGAGCCACTAAGGCCCTCCTCTCACAATATAGTTCTTACACCCTCCCAAATCTACTGTCCTTTTCTGAAAAGATTTAACATATTATTGGGAACTTAGTTTTCAAGTTCTTCATCCTTGCAAAGATATTGGCTGTTACTTCCTTTTGAAACCATATTATTCAATGGAATGTTTTGGTCAAATGGAATTTCCTATAAAGTCAAGTTTGATATTACTCAAACGTCTTAAAATACTTAAGTTTACCTTTGGTGAAAAGAACGGCCTGGTTTATTACTAACTCAACTAAAATTTCATAAATCATATTTAACACCTACACCTTGTGCTTTTTTCACTAATTTAACAAATATTATCGTTCATTTTTCCAACAGATACTAACTGTAACACATGATCATCTTCAGGATTACTGTATTTGAGATAATTACCAAAATTCCACCACTACAATTTATAAATAAAATCATTCAGTAAATACTCTTCACTGTGGCATTAAAAAGAAGCTATTTTTCCCTTTGAATTACATAGTATTTGCCACTTGATTGGTTTTTCTGTTTCCTACTCTTATTGCCTAAAAAGTAATATTTTGTGCAGTTATTACATTCTTAGCTGTACCATATTTTCCATGAAGTTGAAGTCTATTTTTCATTCTAATTTCATATCAGATCTTTAAAAGACTTCAAGCTTTCATGTCTTACATTATTCTTTCTAAACTCTGCTACTAGTTTTGTTCATAAGAATCTCTTTATACAAAATGTGCATCAAATTATGCTGGTGTAAATATCAAAACAGCTTTAGATAAAGTTACCACATTTGACCAAATTTTTATAAAAATCAGAAATATACCTCTTTCTGTAGATAAAGTGAAATGCGGCCCAAATTACAAGGTTATACCTTTAAGTCAAATGAATATAAATATAAAACTATTTTTAAAAGGAATATGAATGCTTCTACAAACTAGTGGCATTTTATTTCAAAAGCTAAAAATGTTCTATAATTATTTTTAATAAATTAGAATCAATTACCTTGATATTTATCTGCACATACAGAGTAGTTTGAATGCTGCTTAGAAATTTTCTTCCTCTAGGGCTGGGAATGTAGCTCAGTGATAGACTGCTTGCCAAGCATGCATGAGACTCTGAGTTCAATCCCTAGCTCCTCCAGAAGAAAAGGTTTCTTCCACTTAAACTTTAGGATTCTCAATAATATATATCATGATATTCCTTAGTGAAGAAAAAAAAACAGCAAGTAAATATAATTCTTTCTTGATTTTTCTTCTCAGAATGTCTTTTATTTTAAAATGTGATGGTAAAATTATACTAAAAATGCATTTATCAGGACTTGAAAGACAGTGAAAATGATTCAAGCTCAGAGGAGGAACGGAGAGTCACTACCCGAGTTATTCGCCGGCGTTTGATTATAAAGGTATCCTGTAGCCAGATCACTGTAGGACATCGCATAATATTAGAAACTCCTTTCATGTGATTTTAAAAATTCAGCATGCTTGATAACTAAATGGCTCTCTGTTTCTTTGCATATTTGAAAATTTATAAAAGCAACAACCAAGAGGAAAATTATGTTGCATGGTAATGAGTATTCCATATAAGCGTTTTTGACATGTGGCAGTTATAATTTTATCTGATAGTTCTTGGCATTTGTGTCTTGCTTTTCTTGGAGAAGTATTATAAATTTAAGGGTAGTTCACATAAAATTAAATGTTCAACCAAAACCTCAAAGACTAATGAAGCATGAAGATAAAGAACAAAAAGAATGAAAGAAAAGGCTTCCATCTGTCTCAAATGTACAAATCTATTGTCTTAATATTTACATGAAAAATCAGTTCTTCATTATTAATTGTTGAGAATTTTAGGTTATAATGTGGCATGTGTGATGTAATAGGTCTAGCAAAAACTTCTGAGATAGACTTTTAACTATAATATGCACAAAAATATTAATCTGCATTTCTAAGTATAGGAAGCAATTTTTGCTAGAAATGAAAAATATAATCCCACGCCATTATAGCAAAATTGAAAACACTATGAATCAATATTTTTTTCCCTACAAAGGTCTTTTGAAGCACTGACCTTGTGCATGGCAAAGTCCACCACAATGCTCCTTGCAGTCTGCCACTTGTCTTCATTCTCTGTTTGTAAAGAAAGCTTTCTTGATGTTAGAATAATTGAGTGCAGATAACTAGGAAGCCATTTTTAATGTACTTGAGGCTTCTTGGTTATCAGCTCTGGAGAGAGAGAAAGAGAAATATCTGTTGAAGACTATCAAATTTTCCCAACTCCAAAGTGTCAAGAGACCTAAGAGAGGATAGCTCAGATACCTACAATTTCTTAAAAATTGTGTTGTACCCTTGTGCTGATGAAGACAGATGAAAGAAGAGAAGAAATTGTCAAGTCTTCTTTAATGAAGTTTTATAAGATTGGAAACATTAAGGAAATAAGTCCTCACCTAAATTTTGAGCTATCCCCCAGTCAACTGTGAGCTCAGTGGGGACCTCTCGGGGAGAAAAAAAAAGCATAAATCACTTCTTCAGAAATCCTACACAGACAAACAAATAACTAATAATTTCTGTCTAGTATATTTGCAAGTATTAAACCCGCTGTCTATAAAATCCTCATAATCAATCACCTATCACATATTCTCTGGAATGGGCTGGGTAGTACTTTATTCAGTTTTTTCTATAGGGGTGAAAGCCACACCTTTTGCTCATGTTGCTAGTCTCATAATCAGTATCTTCAAGAAATGATATTTTAAAGTAAAAAGTCAAGAAAAAGCACAGCAGAGATGCTGTTTTCTGACTTGCTTTTTATGCTTTACATATGACATACTTATGTAGCCTCCACAATCACCCCATTTCCTTTATAACAGCTGCCCCTTACAGAATAGACTCTCCTCTAAGAGAGAAGAAAAACAGTCATGAAAGAAAAAAAAAACAAACATTGAAAGCAAGGAATAAAGAAGTTTTTCTCTAAAGACAAAAAAGCAGCAGAAACATCAAACCCCACCACCACCAAGTCCATGAGGATTCTTATGGTTTTCTAGTACTCTAGAAATGCATCTGCCTACTAGCTTATCAGTAATTTTATATTAGAATGAGAGCCTGATGAATAATATATAACACAGTGAATTAAGGGCATAAATTTAAAATACCAACATATACTGTGGTGCTGTGGGCTTCATAAAAGAGATGTAATTTTAGGGAGATTTAATGAATGGAATCATCAAAAAAAGTTTTGTAACTAGGGAGAGCATGGCATAAACAATCATCTGTGAACAGCTTTGAGAAATGTCTTTCACATGAGTTGGAGAAAGCAAAAGCTAAAGAATGGCTATAATTATCTTTGGAAGTTAAGGTGTAACACAGAAAGTTTAAACTACACATATAGGATCCTTTCTGGTTAATATTTTCCAGTTGAGGTTTTTGGAGCAGTTAAGAGAATCACACTTTTGTTGCTTTTCTCTTTATATGGAATTCTCATATGGAATGTTGCTATCTTTCCAAAGTAAAAAGAGCTGAAGGACTATGATAATAATATAATAAATATGACATGGGAATCATCTCTGTCAGAATCATAAAATGGCAATATTAGGTCCTAGAGGGACCATCCAGACAAATTATTTGTCTTCCTAGTTGACAAAACTAGATGAATTAACTTACTCAGAATCGCACAGTTGGACAAGAACAGTTCTGGAATCAGAAACACTCTAGTGAAATCCTTTTCCCACCATACTGTATTTCTCTTCCAGAACAAATAGAAAGGAGCATTTTGGATTGTACTAAGTCAAGTATTTGGCCATTCAGACCTTTCCACCGGCATAGAGGAGGGAGGGTGGCATTAGGCTGTCAATGCTAGAAACTCTTTGATGGAGCTGGAATGAGAGGAATCTGACCTACTTCACTAGCCCTGAGCTGAGCCAGCACAGTTGCACTGTCTGTCATGGTAATCCCTCTGCCATGAGTATCACAGTGCTAAAAACTTTTTGGAGGTTTTCCATCCCTTCCAGAGCTAGCCAGAAGTGTCTCCCAAAGAAAGCAGTAGGTATGGTCAGAATTCTATTGCCACAAGTCTTAGCAATTTGTACAATAAATGGGGTAAAACTATAATTTCATGATTTTTCTCTTTATTTTCATATATGAACCCATTCATTTTTAATGCAGTTGTAATTCTTTTTACATTTAAGAGTTTCAAATTCCTATGGAATGAGTCAGGTTAAATTCTTCCATTCATTATGAGACTTGTAAAGTTTATCAGCATATCCATTTATTTCTATATAATCTGATAATATCACAGTAGTTTCAAATGTTTAGAAGCAGTTTAAAATATTAAGCAATCTTATAAGCTTGTTTACCTTGCTTAGCAAATTTATTGAATGCCAAAATAAAAATTTTAAACCAACTAACAGACTAACTATTGTGAAGTTTGGTAAGTTCTCAATAGTTGGGTTTTTTTTGGTACCAGAAATCAAACTCAGGACCTTGCACTTTCGAGGCAGGCATGATGCCATTGAGCTGAATCCCCGGCCCTGAGGAGTTGATTTTTACTATATAGTACAACTGCATTTTTATTTCAATTTTCACCATATTTTAATTGGCGGGTACATGTATGTTTACATTTATATACCATTGTATGTGTACACACTTACAGACACATCCTCCCTCATGTAGGGTTTGTTAAACAATAACAGTGGGTTATTCTATACATAATACGGGGTAATTTGCTTTTTGCAAAATACATCTATCCTATTTTTTGAATATTCAGGTTTTATTGTGTACATCAAAGCAAATTGGGGGCCAGGGATTTAGCTCACTGGTTCCACCACCTGCCTTGCAAGTGCAAGGACCCGAGTTCGATTCCTGGTACCAAAAAAAAAGCAAATTGGTACATTTCATACTATTATTTTAAAAACTAGGAAAGAGAGGTAAAAATTATAATGTGCAGTACTTCTATCAGGGGTATAAAACTACAAGTAGCATTTGTTAAAATAGCCACAAGAGATGAAAATGTGAAAATATATACACTGTAATTTCCCTTTGAAATAAGTGGCAGCATTTGCCAAAAGTATTGTTGTCAACCAAACCAAGGGGGAAATGTTGTTTACTTAAAAGTTCACACTGTTTTCAACAACGTTAGACATTCTTATGAGGAAGAGTACTCAGAGATCTTTCCTTGGTAACACTTGTTTGCTAACATATTTGACAGAATTAAAGATGCCTGTTTTTTAAAAACTTATTTCATGACTTCTCACTGTCTTTCCTATCTAATCCACTTCCTCAGTGTAGAGAGTTTCTGCATAATCAATTTTTTGCCATATTAAAGCAATAATTGTATTTTGTAGCCTTTAAGGTAAAGAACTGTACCTTTACCTGTAAATTATACATAAATAGTATAAAGTTTCACTATAAAACACAGAAAATGTTTACATACCAGAATAGTTCTCAACTAACATGACTTGTTATTTATGAATAGGACTTTGCTTTTTCTAAGACTATTAATCAACGTACTGGTATATATTCACTATGCTTATAAATATATCTACTTTACATTCCTTTCAGAGACTATCCAAACCATTAAAAGTTAATTAGCATGTTTCCTATAAAAAGATTCATTCATAACACATTCAACAGGTGCTATTTTGCTGGATTCTCCTGAGATCTTTCAGTTGTGTACTGTTCAAAGAGCTGGCTGTTTGTAAGAATTAGCTCAAAAATACTTTATTCATTCATATTTAAACTAGTGAAATTTATGACATTTTATTGCTACTTTTGCTGTCTTTAGGTCTTTATTTTTTAAAAACATGCCTTTTAAAAATTGTGTTTCTAGTAGGCCAGGCATGGTGGCGCACACCTGTGATCCCAGAACTTGGAAGGCTGAGGCAGGAGGATCACTGCGAGTTTGAGACCAGCCTGGGTGACATAGTGAAACCCTGTTTCAAAAAAAAAAAATGTGTTTCTGCAAATATATGAAAGCAACCATAGGAACTATAAATAACACTCTCATAAAGCACTTGACTTCAATGCGTGTAGACAATTGTGCTCATTGAAACTAAGATTAAGGATGACTTAACATGAGCAGTAAGAAGCATTTTCTTTCCACCTTTACCACAGTGAAGTCAAATGAGTCAAGTGAGGTCCTGCCTGTGGTCACGACCTATGTGCCCAGACTCTGTCAGAATATAAAGTTATTTTGTTAAAAAGAGAAAGTAAATAAGACTGGGAACAAAATTTTGTTAGAAAAGCAAGTTAAATTTTAGACTTTACTTTGTTGTTCTAAACCAAGACCCGCTTTCTACTGGTTGTGACTTCAGTCAGGCACGTAATTTTCTCAACATTGGCCAGTGCTAACACAATTACCAGAGCCACTGTCCTCATGCCAACTACACTGAAAAGTGGAAATGTAGCTATGGTTGCAATCTGCTGTTTTTCCCAGAAAAATCACATCCCTACACTGTAACATTATCCATTTCACCTTTTAAACAATGAGTTTGACCAACAGGTCACTGGGTCCCTCAAATACAAGTCCACATTTAAGATATTTTTCCTTGTTCCTCAAAACTGCAAACAGCACAAACCTACAGTTGAACCTTAGTGAAGACGGTAATGTCTTATAGTATAGTTCTACTTTTGCTCTCTGAAGCGTTTATCTTATTATCCAATTGTAAAGCAAATGAAGAGATGCGAAGGGGTCATCTCAACCCACCAAGCTCCTTATGAGCAGGAAAACATAAACCCACCCTGATAATTGACAGTTTATTCCTTTTTCTAACTTACTAACTTTTAACAGTTTCCACTTCTAAATCAAAGAACAGTTACTAACTAAAAGATATAATCTTAAATTCCTTTGGTATTGCTTTCGTCTTCTTTTCCCTCCTTTGCCCTATGGCCATTGAGATAGTTATTACCTAAGACCCTCTCACTTGATGAGAGTACTCTTAAACTAAGTTCTTCATGAAACAGTTATTCTCACTTATGTCCTATGAAAAGCTGTGAAAAAGTAAGATTGCCTTGTACCCTGAAGTTCTTCATAGTCTTTCCAAAAATGTATACCATTAGTAAGTGAATTTTTAAACAAAGATGATAAATATCATCCTCCAACTGAGGTACTATCTTGACTCAAATTACAAAAATTCAATCCACAAGATCCCCAAAAGTGTAACTAAGAAAAAACACTATTCTTAGGGTTAGATGATTGAATCAGAGCTCTAATCAATGGCTAAAATTTTTTTTCCTACAAATGAAGCCTTTTGGTTTACCTGTGTGTATCTGCATTCTGTAATGATGTTTTCAAATTCTTTCATCTTGGAATTTGTTGCTGAGTATCATTCTTACAGCTTAATGCTCAGTACTTGCAGTTTAATGCGTGAAGATTGTTAACTGCTAAATAATCGTCAGTGAGCCAGACTTTTCTCTCACACTGGCGTAGCAAGTAGAACTCACTACTGCTTTTTCTAAAATTGCTAAGCATGTGTGTGGTGTTTGCAATGGTGTGGCAGTATCTCCGTCCAATATGTTGCTAACCTCTCTGCCACATCCTTTAGGGAGAGGAAGCAAAAAACATTCCTGGTGAATCTGTCACAGAAGAACAATTTACTGATGAAGAAGGAAACCTCATCACCAGAAAAGTAATCATCATTGAGATCTCATGCTTCTCTTGGAATTTAAATTTCTTGCATTAAAAACATTACTGTTTTTGTGCTGTAGTGTCACCTCTTGAAACAGAAAAATCTCTACTTTTCACTATTGCTTCCTACAGATCACTCGGAAAGTAATAAGACGAATTATCCCACAGGAGAGGAAACAGGATGGAGTGGTAATGGAGAGGGATTGCCAAGGAGAATGTAGAGGATAAAAGCTTTGTGTACTCCCTAAAAGCACTGCTAACAGGCTGGCATCTGCGGTGTGGCAGCTTGATACATTTGGTGCTTTTAGCCTTTGCATTTGATCAGAGTTAAAGAAAAAGACTTTTCTTCCTAACATTCCTTAAAGTTATACAGTTTTTGTTGTCTTCAAAGTTTTCACAGTCTGTCCCTTATGGGGACAATTTGAGAGAGAAAGAAGGTAAAACTTTTTACTGTTGGTAAGTCCCTCGGGAGCGCCCAAGTCCTCCCCCGGGCTTGGCCATCAGTCAACAGTGTCTTTGTAGGACACAGATAGAGGGAGCTCCAAAGGACAGGATTTGAACAGTAGGATGACAGAAATCTCAGCTCACAGTCTTTGCCTCAGATCTGTACATTTTTCTATCATATATTCTATGGGGAAATCTGCATTCCATCTTCACCAGACAAGGCTCTCCTCTTTGGGTTTCCCTGTCTCCAGTGGGCCAGTTACAGAACCAGAGTCCTCACCAAGCAGTGTAATTCATCCCAACAAATCCCCACCTGTCAAAAAAGCATCTAATTTGGCCCGGGATTTAGCTCAGTGGTGTGGTCGCCTGTCTTGCAAGCGCAAGGTCCCGAGTTCGGTCCCTGGCACCAAAAAAAAAAAAAGCGTCTAGTTATCTTTCAGTTGTTTCCCAGATCTTTACCCTCTCCTATTTAAAAATAGAAACTTCAATAGACTTTTTCAGAGGAAAAGAATGAACTGACAATTTCTCAGGACTAGATCAGGAAACTAGAAAGGCTACTTGTGTTTTCTGTTGTTAATAATAAAGTAAAAACCAAGTGTTGCCTCACAGAGAAGTGTGCTCCTGGTGCTCAGTGAAGAGATATCTTTTCAGAATATTAATGCCTCTATGGTTTAGGAATAAGAGCATAGTGTTGGTAATTCCGTAAAATTCAGAAGAATTTAAAAAAAACAGTCCCTCCGATAACAGCATTTCCATGGTATTTTGTTCTTAATTAGTGCTTTACTAAGGAACATGTTTCATTACAACAGATCACTTAACGATCTTAAAATAGTTTAGGATTTACTGATTTTTTTAAATTGAGATTTGGGTGCCTTGTGAAGTTTGGTGATGATTTCTTCTAGCTAATACAAGAAATGGACGTGCTGCTTTTTTTTTTAATCACTAACCTGCCGAATTATTGTAAAGTGACGTTGTGTTGTATTCATTTTGATAGTGCTCTCTCATTTGCCTTGGTGATGCTAAGCTCTGTAGTTTAGCCAGATAGACTGTGTGTATTTTTGGATGTGAAATGACAAAGTACATTAAATGGTTCCACTTATCCTAATCCAGCTCCAGGGACCAGAATGAGAACTACTTTAAAACTCTTCCGCCATGAAATCGTAATGTGCATATTCCTTTTAAAGCAGGGAGAAGGTTATAAGATGAAGACGAAGAAAGAAATCCGGCATGTGGAAAAGAAGAGCCACTCATAAGGGAACAGTCAGTCAAGGTGTGAAATGTGCTCATATCAACAACAGTGAGACTTAAGTTCCTGTGAAACTTCTAAATAAGTGAATCAGATATCCCTTTTCCTCCTGTTCACTAAATTCCATCTTTGAAAATACAAAGTGGTTTATGTTCTTTTTTTGTTTATGGATGCATATAAATGCATGTGTATATGTGTGTGTGTATCTAATATCTGTATTGTGTCATCAAAAAATATGGTGATTATGTATTTTCTTAATTACAGTAAGAGACACATTTTGTCATTAATCTTCCTCAGAAGACTCTGCCCTCACTTTGAACACATTTATCCACTGTTCTTGACACTTTCTGAACCAGTTCTCAAAGCCTTTCGTGAGTGCCTTTAGTTGTTCGGTCATAGCTGCCTCTTGATATCCAGAATCCATCCAAAACGTTTACCCTTCAGGAGTCATTTTGACTTTGGGAAAGAGTCCAAAAGTGCACAGTGCCAGGTCCAGTGAATAAGATGGAGGAGGACACCCCCTGATGTTTTTTACAAGCCTGCTTTTCTGTGGGATGGTACTGGGCAGCAGCATTTACCATAGTTTTGATCACACCTTGTAAAGACATGAAAAAAGGCTTACAGAACTGGCTCACAAAGTAGAAGAACAATGGGATAAGCGTGTTAGAAGTGAGGGAGAGTCTTCTGGAGGGGGATTAATGGTAATGTGTCTTTACTGTATTAAATTTTTGAAATTTAAGCACCAACTATATTTTGATCACCATATATATTATATATGTGTAATTTCAGTACACACACACTAAAACTTGACTCTACTTCACAGCCCATAAACTTTCTCCTTGCACAGCAAGCAGGAATTTAAATGTAAATATTTACAAAGCAAATATAAATAGTGATTTTTTCCAAATCTCCTCTAAGAGAGCTCACTATGAAATGCAGCAGCCAGATACAATCCAACAGGGAGACTATTTTGCAACAAGTTAATTCTTGCAAATGTACTGAGAATCGTGTTGACCCAGCCTTTCACCATTTTAGCAAACTAGCATCTAAGGATATACTTTTCTTTGAAATGTAATGGTTGCCAAGTCTAAATTAAATGAGCAAAAGCCTGTATACTACTATGTTTGTAGAAATCAAAGTAAAATAATAAGAGGTTAATGGTCTACTGTTTAAGTTAAATGTTTAGTTAGTGAGATTTGTTTAAATTTGTCTGAACTTTTCTTTACAGATCACATTTTCTTGTAACTGTTTTCTAAATTTTACATTGTCCTATTGCTATATAGCAATAACTAGAGAGGCGATTTGGGGGATATACATAACATACATCATTTCTTTAGGACGATTCACCTACATCCTCTGAGACCCATGGTTAAAGTAACAAAGAGCAAACAGATCTAGTTTTTACTCTCATGTGTCTGCTGTTCTCTACCTACTAAGGATCCTGGTACTATGTTTGGACAGCTAAGATAAGGAACTGAGAAATAATCTAGTTTCACTGCCTCTAATTTGTATGTGAAGTAACTAAAGCCCAGATCAGTTCTTAATTCCCTCTCTCATATCTTATAATTTGTTTATTCACTCTAATTTATTTTACTTCCTCTCTGTGAGGCTTTTTACATAGGCACTGAGAAAGTGCTAGCAAACAACACTATCATGGTACTTGCTCTCACCGAATTTACACTTTGGAGACAGTCACTTTCCTGTCACTGGGACAAATTACCTGTCACCCACAGCTTAAAGGAGAAGGTTTATTTGGCTCATGGTTTTAAGTCCATGGCTAGGCAGCTCCAAGGCAGGAATGGCATGTTGGAGAGAAGTTCTTCCCCTCATGGTGGCCAGGAAGAGGAGAGAGAAGGGAGGAGCCAGGGTCAAGAATACAGTCTTCCAAGTTATGCCCGCAGGGGGAACGTTTAAGAGCTGAATTGTAACAGTGACTTAATGATAACCAAATATAACTAATCAATCACACACCCACTTAATGACATTGAGAACTACAGAAGCTCTGGAAATAGTGTTTTGTGTATGCCCTTTCATTCTCATGGCCCCTCTCCTGGATACAGACCATGATTATCCCCATTTAACAGATGAGACGGGCTGGTGGCACACCTGCCTCACAAGTGCACGGTCCTGAGTTTGATCCCCGGTACCAGAAAAACAGAACAGAACAGATAAGGGACAGGCCTGGGGTGGTTAAGTAGATTGCCCAAATTCACATAAGTAGAAAGTGGCAGCATGAGGATCTAGACCCTAACAAACTGCCTGCAGAGGCCCCTTCTCAATAATGAATTTACTGGAGACCACCTGGGTCTGAGGAGATAGAAAAGGGAATACATGAGAATGTGAAGTGTGGCCTGAGTGTTAATGGGGGTCCGTCACTTCTCTAAGGATGCTGGTCTTTTCCCCAAAGTGGATTTAAAAACAACAAAAAAAATCCCAGCACTGGAGAGACTGAAGTGGGAAGATCCCTGTGAATTCAAGGCCAGCCTGAACTACACAGCGAGACCCTGTCTCAACAAAAACAAAAAATTACTGAAGGTTTTTAAGGCAAGGGTGGGATGTGATCCAGTTGGTGTCCTTCACTTACCCCAGATGTAGGGTAGAGGACAAATTGGAGGGACCAACAGTGGATGAGCAGAAGAGCCGGTGAAGCGACCATTGCAGATGCTGCCTTTGGCCTTGAGGATGGCTGAATTGAGTGCTGTGAAGATGACTGGCTTTCTATTGGACGAGATGGGTGAAAGACAAGAAAATTAAGGATGGCAGCAATGTAGAAACACCTAGAATGAACTCACCTATTACATATATATATATATATATATATATATATATATGTATTTCTCAAATTACTAAGCATGCTGTCCTAAATTAGTATACTTTATCAACTCTTGGGTGATAAATGAGGTCAAAGTAGAAGAGGGTTCTGTCAGCTTAATTGTGCCCCTAAAAGTGTAGTAACTTGTTCAATCATATACTACTCAGATTCCAAGTGGGAAAGGATCAGAAAGGTCACCTAGCGCAGATGAGTCATTTTTCCAGTGACATATATTTTGTATTTGTGAATAAATGACACCAAAAAATATGACAGTGCTACACTTCCAGGGTCCTGTAGAATATTATCCATATTCACTAAATGTTCAAGAAGCTTTAAAATTATAAATAATCACCCTGTGAAGAAGTCCAGGTCACTTGCTACACAAAAGGTGAGATAAATTTAAGCAAATTAATTCACATACCTGAAAGTAACTTCAGCATAAAGCAAACTCAGTGTGTCGGATGAACAGTGACTCTATGTTGCAAGGTAGTGCTTACCTTCCATAAGGAACCTGAGGAAAGGAGTTCTAGAATACTACATGAAATTCAAGGAGATTGAATATATGATCTGGAAAAATCATTGAGTGAATACATTGAGATTTTTTATAGTTTTGCTCATTGCCTTTTTTAACATAACAAAACAACTAAGAAGGTAGAATGCTGTCAAATTTCACTGGGTCTCAGACACTGACATCAAAATTTTTATTTCCCATTTTAGACCCAGTTGACTTTTGAGTTGTCTGAACCCTGTACCTGCTTTTAATATGCAGTCGGAGCCAACTTGTTTTTAAGGGGAAACACTATGATTTTAAAGATTTGTCCACAATTCATATTGATTTAGTTTATGTGGCACTTTTACATTGCTGTCTTATTTAATCCATCAGAAAAAGTGTTGAGGCAAGTTAGGCCAACTTTACTTGCAGCTTTTAAAGATGAAGGTATTAAGGCTCAGAGGGGACATGATTTGTCTCTTGTCGCCCAGCATATGACTGGTAGAACTAGAATCTGAACACAAGATTACTGATACTCACCCTAGACTTATTCCTCTCACATTAAGCAATCAAAGATTTTTCAGGCACTATTATCATCTATAAAATGATTAATGTATGTCAGGCACCATGTAAAATCATTACATACATTATTTCATATAATTACCAGAAAATTTTGTAAGGGCTTTTTTTTTTTTTTAAAGTGAGGAAACTGAGTTTTAGAAAAGCTAAATGATTTACCCAAGATCCTACCACTGGGGAGCAAAAAGAGTGAAATCTGAACTCATCTTGAACAAAGTTTGTAACTAGTACTCATCTTATTAAATAGTATTTGGTAATCATTAGAGATTCAAAATCAGATTTTGAACCAAATACATATATATAGACAACCTGTAGTAAATTTCTTCCTACTGTAAACGTGTGTGTGTGTGTGTGTGTTTTAAAATAAAGGAAGACTTCATTTCTAAGTTAGCCATAATCTTCAGATTTTTACTTTAGATGCTACGAAAGGGCTGATTATTAAGGTCATGGCAAAGGAACAGCCTCAGATCAAAATCATGACAAAGACTTACATCAACCAGTAACTGTATTCCAAACCTCCTTGAGAAATTGCTCCACCTCTCACTGACAGCTGTATAGAAACAGAGTAGCAAGAGAGCCTTGGCTTGCCAGGACAGCACTTTATCTGATGCCAAAAAATTGGCTTATTTCATTCATTCTTGCAAAGAATATTTGACCATCTGCCTGGCTCAGAGTGGAGAGGCCAGATACACAGTGGTGAAGAAAACCTCCACGCCTTTCTGAATTCCCCAGAATAAAAGTGGAAGAAAGATGGGGGCAAATGTTGTTTAAGCACCAAAAAAATTATGTCCAGTATCCAACGAAAGAAATATGGACACATTTGGATTTGACCTAAGGAAGATTTCTCTGAAGTAAAGACCTCATAGGTGGCACTAACTGAGAAGTGTACTGCCAAGGGTACAGCATGTGCAAGGGCCTTGGGCTATAGAAGACCTACCATACTTGAGGAAATGAAAGATCTTGTCACAAGATGAAGTGAGGCCTGTGCTGTCATCTGGAACTCCGCAAGCCAGAAGAAAGGATTAGATTTCATTCCAGGCAAGAGAATGAAAGGAGAGGGCAGATGTGATGAACATTTTAGAAGTCTGCCAGTTGGATTAATTCATTATGGGGGTAAGGGAAGAGAGAGAGTGATGATCAGGGTTGCTAGCTTATAGATGATCATTAACACAAATACAGAATCCAAGACCACAACAGACTTAGGAGTGGGGTGCTGAGCTCCACTTTGTAGATGCTTTGTGCAGTGCCCTCCATATTTGTCAGTGATTTCAAACAGAAGTCTTTGCTAGAGATCTTCCTGTGGCCATCTTTGGTACAGGAGTGATAAGTGAAGGGGCCTGAGTAGATCAAATTGCCAAGCTGTTTACTAGCTACATGAGCTTGGCCAAGTTATTAAACTTCTGTGTCTTAATTTCCTCCCCTCTATTATTATCCAAAGAGAGCAGAGACGGGACTTGGAATTAAGTGTAATGAACAACAATAATGCTTTATCCCAGTATGGGGATAACAGTAACAGATCTCAAAGTTATTTGTGGAACTAAGTGAATATACGTAAATTGCTTAATAATAGTGGCTGCCAAGCCCATAGTAAGCATTCGGTTAAGTGCAAGCTGCTATGACTAGCATTGAGCAAGAAGTGAACCAAGGATAGAATCTTGCAGAGCCTGGATGACAGAGGCTGGTGGAGAACAACACAACAACCAGCGAGCAGTGCTGGCCTGCAGCAGTGGGAGAAGTCCGGACGGCAGTGACACTGAAATCCCATGCTTTGGTGTCTTTCACTTACTCCTCACAGTTTTCCCATGATAGCCCCAGGAAACTACTGAAACAGGTGTTCTCATCCCTTCTACTAGGGAATGCATGAGCCTGAGAGATGGCAGAATTTCTGAGGCTGCAGGAAATGATGAATCTGAGTTCAAACTCCCATTTCCTGATTCTACCTTGAGGAAGTTAGAGCCATGGCCTGAATTGCTTTGTTCCAAATCCAGGACCCTACCTTCCGGGATATTTTCCCAGATTTCATTTGGAGTAGATCTTTTTACACTGTGTTTTTCTTGTTCATTTTTCTCACCCTTTATCCAAATGCCTCACTAACCAAAAGCCTTGGCTTCAAGTTAAGAGCAAGAGTTGAGAGTCAGGTGGCTTGAGTTCCAATCCTGATTCCACCATATGCTGTGTATATGGGGCTTGTTGTTTACTTCTGTAGTTCTGTTTCTATCTATACAATGGAGGAAGTAATCATACCTCACTATTATTAGGAGTAAATGAGTTAATCCACTTTAAAATAGTGCCTAGCATATAATAAGCATTTAATAAAAATAAACCATGTTTTTCTTTCACTGTTAAAATATTAATCTGGTTTTTTCCAGTATTTTTTCTTTTTTTTACTACTGACTCTTGATTTTTTTAAATCACAGGTCACTAGAAAAGAACAAGCTCAAAAATTATTGGCTTTAGCTGATGAGTAAATCTGCCTGAATAGGTATTACTTTTAAAAGGAAATTGTAGTTTATTATAATTATGTATAGTAACTATTACTTAGTAAAAAGGTTTAGTTCTGTGACTCCTAAAACTAAAGAAAAGCAAAGAGAAAGAAAGAGGGGGTTGAGAGAGAGGAGAGGAAGAAAAACTAAAGCAAAGAATTCTCACTGTCCTCAGTAGACTGGGGGGAGGATATCAGAAAGGCTTTTCTCCTTCCGTGATGTAACCACATTTCTCAGTTGTGTGAGAGGTGGCCTGCAGGGGTGGTTTAATTAGGAAAAGTAAGATCTGCACTTTCAAGAAGATAGCACTGCTGTCAAACACGAAGCAAAGGGTTAGATCCATGATGATTAGGGAAACAGAAGTGGATACAAACTCATGAGCAAAGAGAAGGAAGTGGGAGACCAGTGTACGATCATTAAGGGGCATGTAGACTAGATCCTCGAAGTAAGGCCTGTCAATCAGCAGTATCAGCATTGCTGAACAGTCTTAGAAACAGTGTCCAGGCTTGTCCCAACCTGCTGAATCAAAATGCACATTTGAAGACTGCCACAGGTGATATCTATGCATGTTAAACTGAGAAGCATTCCTCTAGGACACATTATTGGCTCTCAAATTTAGTAGAATATTCTAAAGAGTTTTAAAAAGTTATTTATGTAGTACCTCATCTCCGAAAATTCTGGATAAGCTGCTTTGGGAAATGGGCTGGACACTGGGACTTCTTAAATTTTCCCAGATAATTCTGTTGTGCAACTAATAATATTGTGCCCTAGAAATTGTGAAACAAAGCTTGTCCATGGAGGATAGTAGAAACTAATCAAAAGACGTGTTGAGCTGAACTACAAAGAGCTTCAGATGCCAAACTAAAGATATAGGACCAGTTTTAGCGTAGGCATTAGGAGCTAAAAACTATAGGTATATCCATGGGTCTATAAGGAATGTTAGGTTCTACACCTGGGCATACACCTAACTTGAAGCTGTGATCCATAAGGTACAATATTTGTCTGAGAAATAGCAACTGATAACCTGTTTCATTGCTGTTCTTCTGTATTTAAAATGTTTCTTTAAAAGATTTAATTACCATGAAGTAATATAGGAATGATTGGTTCTGAGTTGATCTCTCCTACCTTTGGATTTCAAATTCATACCAACTCAAAGATTCCTAAGTGCAAATATATCTACCACATATCCATTATTTCAACCCAGAAAGGGGAGATGATTCCAAATTCCCTTCTGAGGTGTCATCTTGATGGCTCCTGCCCTCACATCTTCCCATCAGATGACAGTTTATAGTGTGTATAACACTATAAAAGCCTGAGAGCCAAGTTCTCATGCTTTTTACACAATACTATACTTCTATATAAAGGATTTTGTCCAATGAATGGTCTTCCTGTATTCCATGTGCTTGGGACCCACTGATTATATGATTAAAAATGAAAAAGATTTATAAGGGTAACTCATACTTTTAAAAAGCAAATTATCATCTAAAACATACCAAATGTAGATGGGCACAATTAACAGCATTATATAATTTGAGAAACCTATTCACTATATCTAGAAAGATATTATTCACTTGTACTGAGGTGAGAAGAAAAAGACCTTGTTTTGTGTTACAAAATTAACCTGGGAAGTTGGATTGGTTTTTTGTTTTGTTTTTGTTTTTTGTTTTTTGTTTTTTGTTTTTTTTTTGGTACTGGGGATTGAACTCGGGTCCTTGGCGAAACCACTGAGCTAAATCCCCCAGCCCCTGGATTGGTTTTTAGAAGAGTTGAACAACAACAAAAAAAAGTTCAGCCAGATTGCTATGATCTCACATCTATATAAATATACTAAAAACTATCAAACTATATTTATAATAGATGAAGTATGGTTTATAAACTTTGTCAATTAAAATGTAAAACGTAGAAAATCTATCCAGTAAAAATTGCTGAAAATTCTCTCAAGAAAACAGAGCAAAAAGCACAGTGGTAACATTATCCTAGGACTGAGAAGGCTGGTGCCTGGGAGATTAGGATTAAATGGTAGAAACAGAGGTGTGAAAATCCTGATCCTCCTGCTGAGGATCTGTCCAAATGAGTCACTTTCCCTCTCTAGAACTTCTGCAAAGTTATGGGAGGAGGGGAGCCCTTGAAATCACCCAAGAAGGAATGGATACTTTGGTGTTCGTGGCTCCAAGGTTTAGTGACCTGGGGTATTGAGGTCAGTGCCACTTTGAAAACAAAAGGGGAAGCCCAAACTGTAGGTGAGGAGACAGAGGAAATGCTGTTCTAACCTTTTCACATAAGACAAGGGGTCATAAGTGACTCATCTAAAGAGAAGGAAACTTGTCAAAGTAAACAACTTCAGGCCACCGAGAACACTCTTGAGCCCCAACAGAAGCAGAATTCTTCATAAAGATTCTCCTGGACCTGCCAAGTTTGTTGCTTAGACATGGGTGGACAGGGTTGTTCTTAAAATTGTACTTGCCTTACTTAGAAATCCTGTAGGGACTATCTTGTTCTCAGGAAGACATTCGGGTTTACAGCTTTTCATGCTGAACAAGGAGGAAGGACTATGTATGTACTCTTTTATGGAGAAAGATTCATACCAAAAGTATAGCACTTAGAATGAAAACCTCTGCTGGGGAAGGTTGATTTATTTTGACATGTTAAAGACTGGCGGTAAAGCAGTGATAATTTATGCAGGAATTGTCTAGCAAGATCAGACATCCTCAGCAGAGCCTCTATATAAAAGCTCAAATTATTTTATCCCATTATGACTGATGCAGACAAGAGAAGGGAAAGTTCTTTGAAATAGTACAAGTTAGTCTTTAATTTTAATTTATATGTGGAAAAGCAATTTCATAGTAATGAGGCAATGAAATTGTTCTCCATTTTTGAAAGATTAGTTGGGTTTTAAGGGGTAAGGAACTTATAAATCTACAGAAATGATGAGATGCTCTGTCCTAACTCCATACGCCTGGCCCTTAATGTCCATGAAAGTCTCGGTCCTTTTACATTTCGATACTAATAGCAATCTCCCTGCCATGTCATTTTATAGGTGGTAAGACTGAACCCCAAAGTGCTTTTAAATAGCTGAGCAACCTGAGCTTCAGAGACAGAACCAAGAGGTCCTTCCAACTCAACTTCTAAAACCACAGACACAGGAAGTAACTCTTTGTGAAGATCACAGGTCACTGAGATAAGGTCACTGTTTTTCTAGCACACTCTAGGGCATTGTCCTCGAAGGCATTTAGCAGGTAGCCCAACCACCCGTTAGTGAAGAGCCCTCATTCTCTGAGGCTTTTGTGCTGGAGAGCAGGAAAGGCTTAGGCAAATTCTCAGAAAGGAAAAAAAAAAAAAAGGAAAGAAAGCTAAACTCACTACCTATTGTCTCTCTTTCCACAGGATCACATGTTTTTACTGCCAGTATTGAGAAATTCATGGAAGAAATATCAACAGGAAGGAAAAAATTTACAGAGGAGGGTGTGTACGTTTGCTGCTTCCACACATTAATGGCATGATTTTTTTATGCAAAAAGAAAAAAAGAAGAAAACCACTCACATTTTAATTTAGCATGAGCCAATTTACAGAGCATGGAAATTCACTTTCATTTCCAGGATTGGCGCGTGTGCAATTAGCAATGCAGTGTATATACAAGAAGCCATGCTGTTAACAGTTTATCTCAAGTAATTTGGTGTCATTTTCAAAAGAAATTCCTGCCACCAGAAGGGACAGAAGGAGATGAAATGATCAAATCTCGAAGAAACACTAAAATTACTAAATCCACAACAGCTCGCCTTATTTTTCTTGGACCCAAACTGTCAGGGTATAAACACTATTTGTTTCTTTTTTAAAACATGATAGTTTTGCTGTAAATAGTAACACTGTATAAATTCTAACAGAAAAATAGAATAAATGTTGATAAGGCACTGCCTCTTAGAACACAAACAGAATATTGCAGATGCATTTAACATAACAGGGGTCTCAAGTGACTTCACCCTAGAAGAGGGAGGGGTTCTGGGTGGGGGACTCTCCACTGACTCTTGTATATTAGCAATTATAATGTTTGTATATGCAAAACAGCTAGCTTGATTTAAAAAAAAAAAAAAACAAATCTTTAAAATCTGCTGCAAATTTAAATAATTCCCAAAATGAGGAATTCTGTAGTTGTGTGAAAATTTTTTCTTCAGAATACTAATATTTTGATGCATGTGTATCACCTTATTTTGATTAAATCTTTTCCAATTTTGCAAACACTACAGTATACTGCAACACAGAAGATTTTATCTGTAAACACAAAGCCCTTCATCTACTATTTGTTGCTATTGCCAATTTTTCAATGAAATGACCTAAAAATGAAAAAAAAAAAAAAAAAGACCTATACAGTAGTTGCTTTGGGGGGTGGGGGGTGCTGTTAGTGCTCAAAAGGGGGTAATGCTTGCCGCTGTAGAGGTGGATGGTGCTCCTAAGAGGCCCCAGTTGGGGTAAAGTGGATTGAACAGAAATCCTTAGCTAGTAGAATGGCAGCACGCTGTAAACTTATTACTGTATCGTGTACTGGCTCTCACATGTAGACACCTTTCCATAAGCCAATTATTTGTAACCATTCTAGCAGTGTCATATTAGGCTAATAAGGCTGCTGTGTTTTAAAGGACATTTTTATTTGGGTTTTGGTGAAATTCTTTAATTTGTTGATTATATTCACATAAAAATCAGCATTCATTGACACATAGCTCTAATGACATATGTATGAAAAACCAGACACTGGATAACCTAGTCAATTATTTAAGCATAAAATAAATTGTGTTAAACTCTTCACCTATGTTCTACAGTGTCCTTGTGTTCTCTGGCAAAAGGTCATTGTCTGATCCCTTATCACATGAGTCATAGCCACACCAGTTTTCTATTGCTAGTCCTACTTACCCTCTAGACACTAAAGGGATAGTCCCAAACATTCAATTTTGCCCTGAAAACTCCCAGCTGACATATATTCTGTGCATTGTGTGAAGAAGCCAAGAATTGAAGATTAATTTATGCCCACATCTGTTTGGGCTGCCCAAAAAAAGTGAGAAATTGGGGCCACTACAGCCAATATGTCAAGAAATTGTAGCCTCATATTTCCAAAACCATTTAACATGCAGTTGCTCTCAACCCATATATTTTTTTAATTGACATTCATTGTCAGTGCATATAAGTGACAAGATGTCACCTCATGACTCAATTTCTAACTTCTCTGGAAAAGCAACGTTTGCTAACGATGGACCCCATCCCCACAAGACAGCAACATGATAGGACCAGGTTGTCCCTGCCCTTTCCGGCCAGGTGTGGTCCAACACACCACAGTTTCAGCCCACATTTTTTACACTTTGGACTAACCTGGTAACACTGGAGTTTGCAGCACATTCACTACATAATTCTAAATTCTATAGGACAGTGGCCATGGCTGTAACTTTTATTCCAGCCCAGAGTATGGCTTTATAAACAGTAGTGGCAGCGGTGACTCATTACAGAAATCAGAAAGCTCGCTCTAACCCCTTCTCTGTTCTAATCCCATTTATTAACTCAGGCCTCATAACCACTTTATGAGATAGATACGATCCTTGAAATAGCCCTCATATAAAATTAAATGAGAGGTTAAAGCCATACAGCAATGCCGTATATTGCCTGTTCATTAAAGATTATTGACAGTGGATTTAATAACAATGCAGAAGACATATAGACAACCTGTTTTGCACAGTGAAGCTAGATTGCATTTGCACAGTGTTCCAGAAAAGTGAAACATGCACCTGTCCTTACACTGAAATGGTCTTATGATGAGCAAACTGATGCCACACACTGAAAGGTTAAGAAAAAACTTGCCCCAAAACAAATAACTACTTAATCTGTAAAATCAGGACCAGAATACAGGTTCCCATACAGGAGTTAGGAATTTGACTGTGTTTAACAGAAGATGATTATCCTGAAGTAGATCAATGATATATACTTGTCTAGATATCAAGTGGTTATCTTTGTATGCCTGAAAACCTAACTTTCAGGATATGTGATGAGCTATGTTTCAGATCCAGCAAAAGTTCTTAAGTTTACTCAGAAGTATCCAAAATATGATACAATTTTATTTGCATATGTGTATGTATAATTTATATGTGTATACATAGGTTAAATATGGCACATTTTATATATTCCTATTACAGAATTTGCCTGCCTACCTAGAAATGTATTTAAATTTGTCTTTGATATTGCTGTAAAAATGAACTGTGACTGATAAATGCCTGATATTTACTGTTTTTTCACTTTGTATTCCTACCAAATTCCTGATTTAATTCATAATTTGGCAATGTGCTATGCAGGATTATTTCACTGCTTCTAAAAGGGATCTACTTCACTGAACACCTAAGCAGTCTGCCTTCTTTTCTCTGTAAATAAGGACTCCTTCAGAACTTCTTGTTCTACCACATTCATTTGAACATCATCTTGAGGTTCCACAAAGATTCAACTTTTTCTCCATGGCAAATATAAAGTTGTTTGCTTGCCTCTTACTATGAGCATCAGCTCACATTTGGCTGTGCCACAGGGGTATGTGAGAAGCCCAGAAATAAATCAAAAGGAGTAACCCATCCCCTGAGTATCTCTGATGTAGCCAGCAATCCAAAAACTGATTCCTTATTGGAGGAGTCTTGGTATTCTTGGTTTGGTGAAGAGGTGCTGGCATATCAAAAGTTGTGTAATTTTCATATGACACTGATCTTCCATGAGTTGATGATCAAATAGTCTAGAAATAAACATTTCTAATATCGAGATTTGAGCCAAACTTTTCAAGAGTTCAAGATGAAGGGCAGTGGTGTTATTTATTTATATCACTACCTGACTAACAGTGTACCCAAAACAAAAAAAAAAACATAATAAAGTAGATTCTGTCAAGCATCCTGTTTTAAAAAATAGGCCCAATAGCTTTCACTTCAATTAAATGCTAAAGTTCAAAGTAGAACATGAAATTTAGCATTATATCTGCTGTGCTCATTCACTGTTAGCTATGCGTATTAGATACAGCTAGAAGAAAAGGCAGTGAAGAAATTTTATCATTTGGCCCTTTTTGCATCAGGATTCCATTTCCAACAGGACATCCTGGGACTCCACACCAGTTTCAGAGAAAATCTAGAGCAAGTTGAGATGAATATGCCCAAAGAATGCTAAAGCCAGTAGAAGAATTGCTATGCCACAGGAAATATACTAGAAGTGAGAATTACTGGCACCTTTCTGCAGCCACCATGGAACTTCCTGTTGATATCCCACGGGCGAAAACTATCTCGCTGCTTATTTTCCCCCAAAATCCTCAATTACCATTTCTCTCCTTCAGTCTTACTCAAATCTGAGGGCAGGTGTAATGATGACTGTCCAGCTTTTCAAAACACTTCCATGTGAGGCACACCATCATGTCTTCATGCTAGATTATATGTCCCCCAAGGGCAGAGACTTTTGTTTTCTCTGCTACAACCATAGTACAATAGTTCCCTATTCCCATCCCTCCATCCAGTTTCACTTTCTACAGTCTCAGTTTACTTAGTGGTCTGAAAACATTAAATGGAAAATTCCAAAAATAAACTGTAAGCTTTAAACAATTTGTTACAGTATATTGTAACTGTTCTATTATTATTTACTGTTGATAATCTTGTACTATGCCTGATTTATAAATTACTCTTACTGTGCTTAATTATAATTAAAAATTTTAAACTTAATTGATAAAGTTAATACCTAGGTTAAGATGTAAGTACAGGGAAAAACATGGTAAATATAGGTAGGTATATAAGCACAGGAAAAAACATAGTATATGTAGGGTTCAGTATGATCCAGTTTCAGGAACCCATCAGGGGTCTTGGAATAGCATTATCTCCTATGGATAAGAAGGCACTACTGTATCTAGAGTAGTGACTAATATCTAACAGGCTCAAGAAATATTTTTTGCATGCATGAATAATTGAAGCAGCAAAGATCAGAGGACATGCAACAGTATTGAGAAATATTACTCTGTGCACCATTTTCATTACAGGCTTGCCCAAGTTGGAAATCAAAGAAAAACATAACTTTTCATTCTAATGACTCACCAGGAAGTATATCACTGCCCTCCACTGGCTCATTCCAGGTGTATAACCCCTTTGTAAGCCAAAAAGTCCTAAATATTTGGGCATCAGTGCACCAATACCTCATGACCCAGCAGCACACCTGTCACACGCTGCTGAAGTGGACATCCTTTCTAGGAGTATGGCTATGGACCTCATCATCACTGGCTGACCAGGAAACAAGGCCACAAAGTAGAGCCTCCATCCTACATCATCCTTTCTGTAAAAGTCAGTTTAGTTGCCTCCATTTTGATGTTGCTAAGTGCTTACTGAGTTCCTAAGGACCAGAAGGCCCAGAACTTACATTCTGGAGTCCTTTGGGCCACCTCCAGCCTGCAGAAATGTTTTGTTTGGACTACATAAAGTTTAAAGAAAATGATGGAAACACTGTTTTAAAAATCAAGACATTTTGAGGCTAGGGATTTAGCTCAGTGGTGCCACCTCCTTCCTGGCAAGCACAAGGTCCCAAGTTCGATCCCTGGTACAAAAATAAATAAATAAATAAAGGAGATTTTAGATGAAAATTTGTATTTTGGAAACTCTTTACACTTGATGTTAGCCAAAAGGCTGAGAAGCAATTTTTTGAGCTCTCTTTAAAACTGAAGATATGAAAAATTTCTGAAAAATTTTGACAATCACCTGGAGCAA
The DNA here is from genome assembly GCF_000247695.1 of Heterocephalus glaber. The sequence continues at coordinate 3,637,576 of NW_004624791.1, forward strand.
ACCAGCACATTCCACCTTTGGATGGGCGTGTCTTTTACCATCCACTGTGGTCCCATTTCCTCCTTTCCCTATTACTTCTAAAACCCAACCTATTTTATTAATTTATATTTCCAGTCTCTGTTGTGGTTGAAGGAAAGGGAAGATGGCAAGCTGATGCCATCCTGCTTAAAATTCTTTTGGCAAGTTAAACATAGACCTCATCTTTATCCTGTATTTCTCCATGCCTGTAGGACAAAATAAAGAATAAGTAACTGAGAAGAGAAAGAGGGATCGTGTGGTTCTCCAAACCCGTTCATGCCTTCAACCATTTCATTCTACAGCATGTATCCAGTGCCTGCCAGCTTTCAGGTGCTCTCAGCACAAGACACTTCAGTTCTCTGCCTCCATCTTCAAAGTAGAAAAAAAATAAATACTTTGTATGTGGAATCTAAATCTAGGGCTCCTCAGGAAGGGAAAGTAGTAAAGGAAGTAGCAACACATCCAAAATGGCATGTGCTGGAGAACATTTGCTGGCAATGTGGGGTGGGAAGAGCCACCCGTGAGCATAGCTGCTGCACTTTCACATCAGGATTGCTCGAATTAAGTGAGATTTGAGGTCTGGCAAACACTTCAGAGGAAAACATTTCAAATACATTTAACACTCTAAAGCCCATCTTCTTCCAGAGATCAGATTCAGGTGAAACCAGTTGAAACTTTGAACTCTTACACAATGTCCTTCTCCTTCCATCCTTCAAGTCTCACATAATTCTAACCTCTCCACAAAGCCTCCCCTGCTGATGCTAACCCACAATGACAACTCAGGTAAACCGAATGAATTCCCCACAATGCAGCATTCAAGTCTTGATCCTTGATAGTTTCTTTGGTAATCTTGTTCTTCAAAAACAAATGGTGTTTTCACTGCCCCAAGAGCAGAACTGGGCACACAGAAGTCATTTAATACACACACAGCTTCACAAGCCTACTCATTTACTTGTGGAAAAGCCTCACCAGACCCCAAATATGCGGTAATCCATATCTGGCAGCTCAGTCTAGACACATACCTCTCCACTGGCAGTCAGCACTAGGGTGCAGTGAAGAACAGAGCCAGCGCAACCACAGCCTGGCTTGCTAACACTATCGTGGTTACTGCGGCTACTGAACACAGGTAGATCCTGAAGGAAGAAGTAAGCGTATCTAAGGAAAGTTTGTGAAAACTTAACCCATTCAAGGACATGTAGCTCTCTCAAAAGAAAATCATAAACTAAATACATGCAGTGGTGACAGCTGCAGCACAGTAAGTTTTAATTCTGCTTCTGGCTGTGGTAAAATCAAGAGTGGTCACTCTCAAATGTCTGTGGACACTAGGCAGGTCACCTAAATGAGGCAAAAGGTTGTGGCAGGCCGTACATGTATAAATATTGGCCACCACTCCCTGAGTGTAGATTACACTTCCCAGTTCTGTTGCCTCCACACTGCCCATGGGACTTGTTCTGACAATGAAATGAAAGCAGATTCTCTAAGAGCTAGTGGTTTTTGTACTCTTTTCTTCTACTTCAACAGCAGCCATGTTCCAGAGACTGCTCACTGGTCCAGGTTTGGGATGAAGATGATGTGGCCCAAAACCAGTTAACCCACCATGCACATGCAGTGAGCTGGCAATACACCTTTCTAATAAGTAATGGAGAATTTTCATTCATTTGCTACTGTTGTGGAAGCCCTCTACCCAATCAATACAGAAGTCAGATGTAAGCCATTAAGGGTGATGGGTACTGGTGAGAATATGCTCTCTTCTAGTGGGGCCATCTTGTGGGAATCTAGTTCTACTAAATTTTTAAGTTTTGTAAATGTCAGCAACTATTTCAATTTTTCCCCAATAATACATTTATATGAGCCAGACAAAACATGCCTATGGTTCACTCTTTTTCATTCCTGCCATTGGCTCCCAGCATTTGCAGAAGGCACATATTTCTGGATCATGCTACACAAATTTATTGATATGTCTTTTTAATCATACACTGGTGTACATCAGCAAATAGTTCCTGAATAAGTCCAATGGACTACTCATCGTCCCCCTCCAGTGTAGCTTGGTTGTTCTCTAGGCATGACTTCAAATTCTAGAACTCCCATTAAGGATCTGAAGGAGCCATTTAAGCTTTTTTCCTCAACATTCTATTGCATCTTATTGAAGACTTGATCTCCATTTGCATATTTGGTGTAACTCCTCTATACATGTATATCCACTCTGTATGCCTCCTTACCCCTCTCACTGTAGTACTTTAGACCAGTAATAAAGTAGACAGTCTATAGACTAATCTGGCTCTCAGAGTCCTTTGTTGCCTTTCTGCAATGAGAAAAGAAACCTGAACCAGGATGTAACTGACTATGTCACTAACCATATTCTTTAGGTCAGCTTTTTTCTTTAGTGGTAATTCTTTATTGAAAACAAGAGGATGCACAGGTTTATAATCTGGTACAATTCTTTATCTTGTTACAGATTAGTATTCTCCCTAACATAGCTCTAGTCATACTAGCTTCCTTTGTGTTACTCAAAAATATCAGGGTCCTTGACAACTCATCCATCCCTTTGGCACTCACGGCTCCCTATACTAGGAAAGCTTTCACCTAACCTTTAAATGCCAGCTTCCTTCCGTACCTTCTCCAAAGAAGCTCCTATCACCATCAGAATTTCCCTCTACACATCATCACTTTTATTCATTTCATACCATTTATAGCTATAATCATCTTGTTTACTTATACACCTATTATCCTCCTTATTCGTTGCTATATCTGCAGTGTGGTACAAGGGCTGGCATGAATAGATATGCAAACATTTGTTGAATAAATGAGGCATGGAGTAAAACAAAAGAAAAAAATATAGCTTAGGACAAGTATCTCATGAATGCTGTCAAAGTCAAAGAAAACCAGTGTACCTTCGGTGACTCATTGTAAAGCATCAAAAAGATTTCAGTTTGCTTCTGAGGGTTGCTATGCATCCACCCCCAGTGGAGACTTTATCTGCACTCCCCCTCCACAATATTTTAGGATAGCTTTGTTACTGTCAGGTCTCATCATGGTGTTTTTCTATCTTGTGCCAAGGACATGTGATGGGAAGGTTGTTAAAGTCATTTGGTATGTGTCACAGCATCAGATTTTCAAATGACTCTCTCTGAATCACCCAAACAACACAGCTCTTGCTAAGGTGTGCTAGAAAACTTATCCATCTTTCTAGCTGAATAAGATCCTTCCTGGTGGAACAATAACAGAAGAGAGTTATTCAGGCAGCCTATGTGGCTACATTACATAAAGTCCCCAACACTTTCTACCCTAGTGGGTCCAACCTGTAGCCACAATTTAAACTCTCTCTCTCTCTCTCTCTCTTTCACAAAGGTCAAAAATCAAGTCTATAGGACCTGGTATAAGACATTGTAGGGTGATAGAGACTAGAAACCTTGAAAACATGTGCTGCAACCAAAAACACAGGGTTTAGTTAGCTCTAACAAAATATTGCAGTATAGAAAGTCAGGCAAGAATTGTCAGCTCTCATGATGTTCGAAAGAAGTTCAAAATCGTTATGAGGGGAAGGAAGTGAAATGTTGACATATACAATTATGAATATACATCAAATTCAACACAAATGCTATTTAGTTTACATTGTGTACAAGACACCATCCTAGATTATCTATCTATCCATCTACCCATCCATCCATCCATCCATCCTAGTTATAGCTACCTGTCAAAAATCAGGAGTGATGGCTGGGACTTGGGGACTCAAAAGCCTTTAGCCAAAAACCTAAGATATATACTAAAATAGAAGGGGTGCCATGTATTAAATATGTAAATGTACATAAGGCAAAAAATTGCCCTATACATAGTAAGAAGCACATGTGTTGGCTATTACTCTGATTGTTGCAGCTATTAGCAATATTACGTTGTCATTATAATGATCTCAACATCACTTTTAAAAAGGCAAGTGAAAAAGGCCTATCAGATAGCTTTGCACATATAAGGCATTCAGTAAATACTTGTTCAATAAATGCTTAGTGGAAGAACAACTTTTGAGTTGGGACTTGAGAAATCAGGGGGACTTTAATATGTGAATAAAGGAGACCTAGGCAAAAAGAACAAAGAGGATAGAAGGATAAAGGCATCTTAAGAAGCATGAACAAAGCTTATTTGGATCAGAGCTGGAGAAGAAAGAATGGAGGGCAAAAGGGAAAAGAGAGACTATTAAGAGCCTTGAATGCCAATCAAGAAGTTTGGTGACTGCTTTCAGCAGACAGCCTTGTTGAGCATATCTTCTGTACGTTCACCCACTTCAGACATGCTTGCCAACAGCAGTTGCTTAATGAACACAAAGCTATTTAACACATCAGAATCACAATGCAAGATTCTAGGGACCATATTAAAAAGCACAAAGCACTCCTGAAGTACCTGGGCATATACCTGGGCAAGATACTTGTCTTTTGAATATGTACCATTGGAATCATTCTTCACATAATAACAAAGCCATTTCTCAACCCTTTCCCACGTAAATGAACCATGAGTTCAATGAAAAGCATTTCTAAAGCCAGCTCCATATGAGTACGGCAATTGAGCATGTCATTTTGTGATTTAAAAGCTAATTAATGTCAACTGTAGACCAACAAACAACTGCGTACGGGGGCATAGTCCTGACCAACTGCCAGGAGGCCACATGAGCACGGATAGACCCAGAGCAGCTCAGTGACCTTTGTGAGGTCCCAGTCGGCTTGTGGCAGAATCACGGCTAGAACTTGCATCTTGCACCACAGCCTATTGCATTGCAGGCAGTTTATGGAGGAACCCGAAGAATTAGTCCAAAGAGGCATCTCCAGCTGGATTCCTTGGGGGTCTTTGTGTCTGCAAAATGGAATATTCTCACAAGGACTTGTTGATCTTTATCCTTTAATTAGTTTCTGAAACAATAAACCTCTTCATTCCTTCTCTTCCTACCTGTCCTATTACTACTGCTGGGGTAGACCAAATCTCCTTGAGTGATCTCATCAATTCCCAAAACATTACTAGGTGTCCATGGGCTGATTATTTCCAGATGTTTATCTCCTCCCAGTTCTGTCCTGAGCTCCAGAATTCACATAACAGCAGCTTATAAAGCCTCTGCCCACAGATATCTGACAGGCACCTTAAACTCCTCATGTCCACGGGTGAACACATGCCCATCCCCTTAAAAGAAGTCAGATCAGGATGTTCCTTTTGTATTTTCTGGACAAGGAATGCGAATGGCATCATCATTCATTCTTTGCCCAGCAGATACAGGAGGTGCAACCTTAACTACTCTCCTTTTCTCCACATCTATTTCAGAAATATATCCTCCCTCATATCCCCAATCCAGGGATGGCTAACCTTTTAGAGCTTTCAGTGATAACAAATAGCTGGCTGCAGCATGCGTGCCATAGGTTTGCCACTGCTGTCCTAATTTGTTCAGCTATTTACATTCACCGTTACTACCTTCTGTCCACATTTCTCATCTGAATAACTGCAACAACCTTTAGGTCATTTTTCTCTCCAATCCTTGAGGATAACAGTACAGCACCTTCAAAACCTCTGATCACAGTATTTCCCTACTTAGAATCCTCCTCCTTGCCTTTTAAATGTAATACAAAGATTAGCTGTGAGACCTTGAACAAGTTCCTTAGCCTCTTTGAGTGTATTTCTTCATCTGTATAACAGAATTAGTAATATATACCTCCTAGGTGGTACTTAGAATTAAATCAGGTGCAGGTGAAATGACTGGCAAAGTTCCTGTAGGCATTCAGCAGACAGCAGTTGTAGTTTTTGTACTAATTGTAGCCCCTCAATTATCTCTCATTCTTCATGTGAGCAACTTATATTGGTCCTTTAAAATATACTTTAAAAACCTCTCTCAGAAATGTAATGCCTGAGTGTTCTTGGGAACTGAAATGGAACTACGCTCTAACATCACTGTCTTCATAGAAGTACTTTTGGCAATACTGGATTCTTGCCTCCATGATTTCTCATTGCTCTGTGGCTGATATTTCATTGTTTCGCTTCTTCCTTCTCTCTGTCCTCTCTCCCATTAATTGTTGAGCTCTTCAAGAGAAAAGACCACATCTTGTTTCCTATACTAGACAGGCAAAAGGAGAATTACCCATAATATCCAGTAATAGTTCCTTCTATATGAGCTGTTTGATGACCTTTCTGCTGTGGGCTTAATCAGTTCTTCAAACAGAATGTCATTATAAAATTTACTTTTATCGATTCAACTTAATCACCTGAGTTCCTTTTAAGATATTGTCAAAGAGAATTCTAGAAACAGTAATAATGATATATTTCATTTCATCTCACTGCTTTTGTGGTTGTTATTTTACCTGATTCCTCCATCGTAGGAGGTAGGCAGGGCAAGAGTCAAACAAGTGTCAGGAGTCATACAGCAAAGTGGCTCAGCTGGAAAGATCTTGTGCTATTAGTACAGAGCTATTCCATACATAACTAGATACATAATCCTAATCAGATATTCTCTTTAAAATGTCTACTTTCCCTATATGTACAAAGATTCAGGAAAGCGAGGGCTGGTTTTCCATTCCTAGTAACTCTACAAACCATCCTATGTTAAGTGGGAAAAAATTTCTCCCCTCACTTTGAACAAAGCTTGTGATGTGAAATGGATTTACTGGGATGAAACCATTAAAGTTTCTAGGGTCCAGAAATTTTTCAGAAGCCATTTAAGACCACTTTGAGAAAAGTCAAGGAAGAGTATAAGTATGGACGTAAATTCAGGTTAAAATTCTAGCATTATGAAGGAATTCTGTGCCATATAAACAACTGCCCTAACTTCTTTAATCACAAAATAAATGATTTGGTAGAGGAAAACACTGAGACCATCCTGTTAATTTTAAATGAAAGTAATTTAAAAAGCTATAGGACTGTTGCGAGGCTTAAATGGAACAATTCTTGCAAAACACCTAACATACTTAGAACAAAATAGTACCAAGCAAAAAGTAGCCATTATCACATTAGTATTTCCCAATGTCCCCTGACAATAAGAACCAACTGGTGGTACCTGTTAAAAATATAATGTCATGGGCCTGTATTAACCCTACTGAGAGAGAATCTCTAGGTAAGAAGCCTAAGTGTTTATAGTTGTATTTTAATGGATGAGAAAGTATGGAAACTAGTCATGCTAGGTTGTTTGGGCTGTTTTGTCATTTTCTATCAATATGAAGATTTTTTGGGTGAGGGACAGGGTCTGGCATTCAGGCAATCCTGACCTCTCTCTTCCTCCTTTACATTTGAGTCTCCTGACTCTAGTTTATAAATATAGGGAGCATTTTCATATCGTTTCAATACAAGCAGAGAAAATTAATCTGTCTTGGTTACCATCTTCATACTGAATAGAAGGACTTTAAATGGGAAAATATATTTTTAAATCCCCAGTTCATCTCTATTGTATTTGTAGGACATCAATATTTAATAGAATCAACCTAGTTTTCTATTTGCTTACACATTTGGAAAAATCCTCAGGCAGAAGACACTCAAAGAAAAGAAACTGACAAAACAATATATTAAAGCTGCTTATCATGAATCAAACAAACATGTATAGAATGAAGTACCTGTGTACTTTAATGGTAAGCTAATACAACAATATTGATATTTTGAAAAAAGAAATCATCTATAATTTTACCACACTGATTCATTTTTGTGATTTCCCTTTTAGTCATTTGTGTGATAGCAGTCACGTGTATGTGTGCATTGCAGGGATTATCCAGTGCTTTCTTTTTGGTCTATGTCCTTCTAAGCTGGCAATAAAGAGCACTTTTGTAATGTGACTCCAAACAAAGACAGGGGCAGAGATACTTTTATAATATTTCAAAACTGATCGCTTTTGACAATGCAAAAAATCTGTAGAACATATCAAAAAGTTTTCTGAGCTGAAGATGTTGTTCAGTTGTAGAACGTTTGCCTAGCATGTACATGGCCCTGGGTTCAACACCTAGTGCCACAAAAAGAAAGGATGCGAGGGAGGGAGGGGGGGAGGGGAGGGGAGGAGGGAAAATGGGAAGAAGGGAGGGAGGGAGGTTGGTTTCATGTATGCTGACCTCAAAGAAAAGGAGAAAGAAGGAACCAGAGATAGAAAAGTCTGAAAGGAAAAAACAAAGGAGTTCATCGCAGAAGGCAGAGGCTTCCCAGGAAGAGAGAGGGGGACGATGGTACAGGCAGCCCAGAAAGCGGAAAGGAAAATCTACCATATAATTACCATATAATTAATTGTGTTTTTCTGGAAAGAAGGTGAGGACTCCATGTACATCACAATAAGCATTTGAGCCCAACTAATGCCTGCTCTGCACAGTCTTCTAGATTTAACATGTGACTTCTGAGTCAAAAGTTAGACTTTTTCAAAACAAGCCCAAGTCTTAGATATTAAAGATGTAGAGGACAGAGTTTCATACATGTACATGCTTTTCCATCATTTACATCATGTTGTACTAGTCATATGACCTAGGGCAGTTTACTTAACCTTTATGTTTCTTCATCTGGCAAATAGAGGTGACAGGTTTACTAACCACAAGTGGTGGAAATGAGATCATCCATGTAAAGCACTTCAAAAAGTGTCTGGCACAGAGTAAGCACTCTAACAGGGTTACCTGCTTTTTATTATTTTTTATGGTGGTGGATTATGCTGAGGGGTAAAACAGAAAAATTTCCTGCGGGAGTCTCCTGGCTTGTTAGTAGTACTATGGGTGGGAGGTTTGCAACATGAACTTCCATGCTCTAGAAAGCAACTTGCTGATGCAGAGGCCAGAGGACACCCATTCTAGGACTGTTTGTCAGCCCCACTCCTATTCCCTTCCAGCAACCTGGGCTTTGCAGCCCCCTTGCTCCCACTATTGCTGCTAAGCAAATGGGCCAGAGCCAAGCCCAGAGACAGAAGAGAGCACCCCAACTACCAGCCAGACCTCTTCCCAACCACGTGGCCTTCTTCCTGTTTAAAGCTAATCACCGACTCTAGAGCCACAATATTCTCCAACCTTATTCTTGCTTCTCTAAATCCACTTCCTGTGCTCCAAGAAAAGACAGAAGGGTTTTTTTGTAGTTGTTCAGAGACATAAAATGTCTGTCTATCTGGGAAGTGGAGGTGAGCCATGGGAAATTTCTATCCAGGTGCTATTTTTATGAGAGAAATCTACAATTACACTAACATTAAAAATAAAAAGCTTTTTATTCATGGATGATTTATCCATCTCTTAATCATGCAAAATTAAAGTCCAAAGCCTACCAAGTCATAAATGAAAGTGCATTCTCTGCAAAAATTAAATAGATATTAAAATAGAGACCTTCCTCTTCGGGGTACAGGCTGGACAGGAGCCAAAACTAGGCATACTAAGTTATAGGAATGTGTGAGAGAAGATACCACTCTAAAGGTCTGTGATTGCAGGTACCAATGGCAGGCTAACAATGATGTTCTCATGAGGACAATGGAAAGATTTGGAAAGTAATAACCTAGAAGCAAAGTCAAGTTTGACAACAAGGCAGTTGGAATGGCAGAGAAATCAGAGAAATTAGAGTCAGTATTGTTCTCAAATAGCTTCTCTGTAGCTTGAGTCTGTTTCTATTACACCTCCTTCAAGTGTGGCAGTGTCCATTCTGAGAGAATCTTAAAGGCAAACTCATCTGAGACACAGGTCCTTTGTAGAGTACCTCAACCATACCAGTTATTTTATGGGATTGCTGTCAACAGTTCAGGGTGGCTCTGACTGGTCAGAAATTATTCAAAGTCTGTTTGCTTGTCACAAAGGCCTACTTCATTATTGTGACTAGGCATTCTTAATTTCAGTGCTCTGTGGTTTCTATTTGTTATTTTGTAACCAATAAGAAACCACTGTAGGGGCCGGGGATTTAGCTCAGTGGTTTCACCGCCTGCTGCGCAAGCACAAGGACCAGAGTTCGATTCCCGGTACCAAAAAAAAACTCAAAAAAAGAAACCACTGCACTCTAAAAACTTATCTTCTGCAGATCTCTCTAACATCCTAGCTGCTGTCCATTTCCTTTATGGTTTTTATATCTATTTAAAAACAAGAGTGATGCAATGCAAGTATTGGTTAAAGGGAACTTGTCCTGTTGTCGCAAAATTCTCCTTAAGATATCAAGCAAGCAGAACCAGTATGGACAAGCAGAACAGACACAGGCTTCTTAGTGTGACAGACCTGAGTTCAAATCCTGACTCTCTAATCTGAATTACCTTTTCGTCTGTAGATGAGATAATGATCTTGCAATGGCTACTTAAGGATTCAAGGTAATGTATGAAAAAGTCCTTATCCAATAGCTAGCACATTAATGGTGCACAGTAAGTGGTAGTTATTCATGTCTTACTTGATGACAGAATTTTGACCTGGAGTTAGATTCCCATGGACCTGACAGTCAAGTAGAACATATTGTGTAGATGTAGTCAATGAGTCATTTGTACAGGCTGCCTGTATTATAGCAGAATGCCTCATGGAGGGGAGGAACCAAAGGGTTATAAGAGGAGCAGGGAGCAAATGGATTGCAAGTCAAAACATTGTCTTTAAACGTGCCTCAGTATAATTGCTCTGAAAACTGTACTAAAGATGTTGCATATCATTTATGGAGAAATTAAATGGTTTTGAAATGAAGTAAAAATGGAACTGAAAATATCTACCTTTACCTCTTCCCTCAAAGGGAGGGAAAGAGTAAAACTTGTTTTTTGTTTTAGAAAAAATATAATGCTTAAGATAGTTCATTATTAAGTAGATGTCACTGACTTCTACAAATGAGCTCTGTGGGTTATTAATTCAGAAGTACGCTTATTACCTGAATTGTAGAGAGAATGGTTGCAAATATATTTGTATCCCATATTTGTCTCAAATCCCAAATGTCCTGTTGTCATGGAAATAAATTCCCTCTGCATCATATATTAGGTGTATTTGCATTCTGTGCAGAGATTTCCATGAAGTCACAATTGCTCCTCCCATGTAGAAGGAAGCTGATTATTCAGGATTTAGACATAATATCAGCACCCAACATAATATAAGCCATATAAGACATAATGTAAGCACCCACTAGCTTGAACTGGAATGTAGTTGAAAAGAGGTACTGATGGTTCCAGAATGTAGGAGAGAAAAAGGATAAGCATAAAATCAAAGAATAAGAGGGATTTGGGCATGAAATGCCACATGGTAAGTCTGTGTGTTTTTTCTCCATACTTTCCTAATGCTGAGAAAAGGATTTCTAGTCAGGGATCTTGGTTGCAATCCAAAGAAACCCATGTGGCTAATGTGAGCAGAAGGAGTTTACAGAGAGGACATCAAGCAGCTCACCAAGGCATGGGAAAGGCTGCAGTTTTGGAAAACAGGCACAAATCAAAAGGAGCTGGAGGGTAGAGCCGAAGGCTGGATCATGTTGCTAGAGAAGGCTGCTTAGGGAAACCCTCCCTGAAATACCAACAAATAAATGCCACTACTGGGAGCAGTGGTGTGAACCTAAAACTGCCCTTGCTTGTCTGTGACACGGTAGACACAAAGTCCTAGGTCTAAATGGGCTGAAAGGCTAAACTCAGATTTGTATCCTCATATCTAGGATCTGGCCTCTTCAGCTTCCCAAGTTGAAGGTAGAACCACCATGTCCTACCAGACTTAGCAAACAAAAAAAGGCTTAAATATTTAGCAGCATCCCCTAAATGCAAAGGCATCCCCACAGGAGGTATCTTTTTGTGGTTATGGTTTTATATATTCTATTTTTAGAAAATAATAACAGTGGTTGCCTGTAATCCTTACACTGGGGAGGCAGGAGCAGGAGGATCACAAGTTCAAGCCCAGCCTGGACAACTTAGCAAGACTATGGTGGGGAGCTGGAGATGTAGCTCCCCTAGGAGATATAGAGCACTCCTAGGTTCAATCCCCAGGAAACAATTAGAGGTGAGCGATAAAGACACAGATTCAATGGATGTGCTAAACTAATAAATGAAATCTAGAGGCCAGGCAAAAAGGCCAGAAATAACTTAGGACAACAGAACAGAAGAGACCTAGCAGAAAGGAAACAAGTTTTTCCTATTATTTCTGGGACTTGTTCCCCACACACACATTCTTCATCCTATCTTTTAAAATCTTTCTCCCTCTCCTCCTTCCCCCTCCTCCTATTCATTTTCTTTTATTCTCGTTATGAAAATATTTTTTAAAGTCATTCTTAGCACATAGGGATTCTAGAACTTGTTCTTTATTGTTCCTGGATCAATTTTCTTGAAGTTTAGACATCAAAGATCACTTCTGCACAATGCTGAAAATTCTTCCACGATACTGGCCAAGATACTAAAAACAAAATCCTCAATCTGTCCCAGAAGTGGTAAGTGATAATGGTCAAGTCCCTTGGTGGAGAAACCCTCAGCCTTGGTCATCCAAAAACTCATATTCCACTTCAAAGCTTTACCTGTTAGAGGTGAGTGTACTCTAGGAAACTACCTAATGTCCATCTTGGTCTGAAAATGGTTATGATGACAAAACCCCACCATGGAAGTTATGCTTCTGGACAATCTTAGAGATTCACTCACACACTCATTCATCTATTTAGTCACTGAGTACCTACTGTATTGCATGATGAATTTAGTGAATAAGAAACAAAGGTTGCTTCTCTCAAGAAGCTTGCAAACTAATAATTTATTTAAGGTTTGGACAGCAACTCAGGCTTCTTCGGTGGCTAAGAAGGTAACAAACTGTGTGAGGCATCTATTTGTGTGTTTTGCATGTTGGGCCCTGCGATTCAGTTTAAGTCCTGCCCAAAAGTAGGCAGGCTGGTAAAAAGTCATACAGGTAAATAAGAAATTAAAATACAGCACATTGTGTGCAATAAAGTATGGACAATTAGTACAGAAATTAGAAAGTGATGTGTTCTGTCAAAACTGGGATGTAATCATGTTAGGAAAATTTCCAAGAGGACATGATGTCTGAAAGGGGGGTTCAAAAGACTAAAGGAGATTCCCAGGCAGACAGAAAAATTGGAGAAAAGCATCTCAGGGAAAGTATGAGTACCACAGGCAATGGCAGTAAGGGTGGAAGCATTTGGTGTATGATGGAATCTACAAGGATGTTTAACATGACGGAAATCCAGAGGGAAGCAAGGAAGACATGAGGCTAGAAAAAGAGGGAAAGGTCAATTAACAGCAGACCTATTATAGGCAGGTGGGGAACCAACAAAAGGAATTCAAACTGGGAACTGGGAGACTCTGAAAGCCGCCAGAAGGTTAAATTTGAGAAGCACAAAAGGAGCAAAGTAGAGGATAGATATTAGGAAGTAGGAAGGACTTTTTTAAAATGAGAAGGGGAACAAGAAATGAGTGATGGGGGAGGGAAGAGAGCAAAAAGGGCTTTTAAGAAAAAAGAATTAAAAGAAATATGCAAATAGAGCTTTTGCAAATGGGGAGGGGAAGACAGGTTGGAGGGAGGAGAGGGAACAAAAAAGAAATAACCGCTTAACAGTTTATGGTTTTATCACTAGCGTCACTTGGACAGCACATCTGTTTGGGTCCTGACTCTCTTGAGCATCACTCAGGGCAGGTGCCATTTCAATTAACTGATTGTTTGCATAAGATACACTCATAAGTCTATTTTATATCAACTATTTTTTGTATACTTTATTTAGAACCTTCTGTCTTTGATATTAGGTTTCACTAGAAACAAACAAGTTATGGTTATTTTCTTCTACTAATTCATGTTTATTTGTGGGAAAATAACCTGTAATTTTGTGCCACAATCTATAAGAAAGTCTTATTGTAAGCACATTAGATGTAATTTTTATACTTCTCCAGAACTCAATGATATTCTTTTGCAAGGCAAAACAGAGACATTTGGGACACTGAGACTGAAAAGGAAAGAAGTGCCAAAATATCTGAAAAAGAAAAAACTGAAAAAGGGAGAAATGTTAGCCCGTCAGAGAGGAAAATTCTGTGTTATTAAATAGAAAGACAAAAAAAGACATCTCCTTATTGTCAACTATTCATAATACAGAAGAAAGGAAGAAGAAATGAACCTTTAAAAATTCCAGTAGTGGTCAATGATTATAATTCTTCTATGGGTGTTGAGTTGACCAACATCTACAAGTGAGGATCAAAAAGCAAGGAAAAAAATATTACTATAAAATATTTATGTACCTTCTTGACCAAACAATATAGAACTCATTTGTTACTGACTCAAAACAATATGGAACTCATTTGTTACTGACTCAAAACAATATGGAACTCATTTGTTATTGAGTTCAAAGAGTCGTTTACAATTTAGATAGGTCTAAAAGACCAAATAATTAAAAATACAGGATAGTGAAATGTCAAACAATGTCCATCATCAATGTCTTCACCCTTATGTTTAGTGGGCAGATATTTTATTGAAATTATACCACTCACAGTAAAAAAGGAAAGTCCAACACAACAATGTAAAGTGTGCTGTTCAAAGAAAGACAATAATGTAAAAAGAATTCGGAAAGAGACCAGACACTCTGTCTAGACTGTAATGTGTTGTATAAAATATTTTAAGATAAACCATACACAAAAATATTTCCGAATATGATAAAATTGGCACTTTCATATTTCCTGTTATATTATCTTATAAAAATTAATGAAAATCTGCATTTTTGTCATCTTGTATTTAAATAATTGGACTGGTAAGTAATTAAGATGTGTTATGTACATGTACAAATTCCCCATAATGAATGTAACCATTTTGTACCGTAAACCTGTACTAATAAAGAATAAATAATATCAAAAATTGGGTTTTTGTTTCTAAAAACCTGGATGCAAGAGAGCTATAAGGAAAGATAGAAGCATCACAGATGAAAGATCATGAAGCCCTAAGGGTCAGTGGAGATGGAAAGATGCTGTACCTAAGAACTATCAAGAAAGCCAAGTTGAAAAGAAACCAGTGATTAAAAAAAACAATCTCTGGGTTAACTTAGTATCCTGTCCCTATAGCAAGTGTTTCAGTGATAATCCCACAACCTAGGAGACACAGGCCTTTGGGTTTGGTTTTGTTTTGTTTTATAAAGCTGTGATGTGAGATCCCAAGCTCCTAGGGCAGAGAAGCTGAGCCAGTCCCAGCACCCGGAAGGAAGCTCCCCCACCGCCATCCCAAGCTCCTAGGGCAGAGAAGGTGAGCTGCGTGGGTGCCAGAAGCACCCCACCCCCCACCCCCGTTGAAATGAGAAGACACGTAAACAAGTCTCAAAAACAGACTTCTAGATCACCTACAGCAACTCCAAAGGGAAACGAGATGGAACAATCTGATACTCAACCACCTGGACTCTCTGAACTGGCAACAAAAGAGGATCTGGGAAAAATGAAATCAGAAATAATTAC
>NW_004624791.1:3654344-3691470 GCF_000247695.1 Heterocephalus glaber
GAGTTTATATTCTATAAAATGCTAATGTTAAATAATCTTTCAAAACTCAGTGGACCATATATGTGTGGTTCTATTTCTAGATTCTCTGTTTTATTCAAATGATCTGTATGTCTTTCCTCACACCAACACTGCCTTGATTACTGTAGCTTTAGAAGAAGTCTTAAAATTAGGTACTAAATGTCTTCCAAAAAAAAAAAAAGTTGTGATGTGAGTTTGTTTCTGTCTTAAAGCTTTGGTGTTCCTTTCCTTTGAGATTACCAAGGAAAGTTCTCTTTCCTCTGAGAATACTAGTATTATACAATATAAACCTAGAGAGGCTGGACATCAGACCCAAAAGTTCTGCCCAGGAATGAACTGAGAGGTGGAGAAGAGAGTAGAGAAGAGAGAAAAATTAGTTCTAATGATATGATCTGAGCATTTCAAATACGGTACTTTTCAGTAATGAGCCAATAAATCCTTTTTATTTTTATTTAAACTATGTAATGTTGAGTTTTCTCTCTCTCCTAACCAAAAGAACTGTACTAGAAACAGCTAGTGGAAAAGCATGGAAAGTAAACCTATTCCAGGGCATCCTTGCCAGGGGCCAGCTCTGACCATGAACCTCCAAGTTTGTCTCACCCCCACCCCACTCAGCCGGCTGGTAATCTGGGGCCTTATCACCCTAGTGCCCCAGGAGACTGACTCACTGAGGTTATGTTGTTCCTCCTTCAAGGTTATATTGGGAGGGATGTTGCAGCATTGGCCCCAAGCCACATCCACACTGTTCCTGATGACTCAAGATTTCTGTGAACGAGCTCTGAAGAACAGAAATATAATTTCTAGAGTTCTTAGAGCTAAGACCTTTCTGCAGAACCACTTCTGTTCTGCAGCAACTCAAGAATAGGAAACACCATTTTCTTCCAGAAAAAGCCAAATTCTGAAGTACAATTACCATAACAAATGGAATCCCAACCCCTGCCTCTCTGCATTTATAGCAGACATGAGGAGCTGTGCTCCATTCCAAGGGCACCAAACACACTATAGTTGTGCGAATAGCAACCCCTGCAGTTAGGCCTGCTCAACCCCACAGCCATATACAATGACCCTGGCAGAGAGTAATCAGTGAGAGAATTAGCATCCATGGACCCTAATGTACAGAAAGACTTTGCATCTGTATGAACTCCAGAAGAGGGTAAGGAGAGAGAAAAGAAACTGCAGTAGCTCAGACAGCAAGAACTTGTAGTATTGTTTTTCAGAAAGGTGCCAGCTGAGTCATCTGTGCAAACACTCCTCTGTCCCAGAGCTCTCTGTGAACATAGAGAGGGGTTCGTGGGTAAGGTTAACTCAGTCTCCATTCAGATCTAAGCCCCTGTACATTCTCTTTCCCAAGGGGATAAATTGGGGCAGATATTTCAAGAAACAGCTATTCTTCCAGAAATCACCAGGGTTTTGGGCCATGATGTTACTGAGCCTGTTTCCATATAACAAAACTAAGGGGGACTGAATTTAAATGTGGGGAAACACAGTCAGAATTTGGGATCTTAAACTCTCAGGATTCCATTGTGCCCCTTTCTCTTACAGATATGGGACACAGTAAAGAGCTCACACAGCCTCTTCATATGTAAGTTCATGTGGAGATCAGATGGGAAGAATGAGGCCTAATCAGCCTCTTTGGTGAGCCCTGAGGAGAAAGAGGGCATGCAAGCATGCTAACACACTGCAGGGAAAAGTAAAAACACCCGAGGTTAAGTTGTTTACCTGGAGAAGTACCATGGAAGGTGGGAGACAGATGAATCCTGTGGAACTCTAAGCTCGTGCCCGTGTCTGAGTGAGTAAAGCCAACGTGTGCCAGTCATTTGGGGCTCTGTGTTGAAGGAAGATATGAGGACCCTCCCCCCCGCCCCCGATTTTAACTTGTTTCTGTGACTCTTTATTTTTCATCTTCATCACCCCTTGGTCAGGTTTGAGCTCAGTTTGCAGGCTGGTTTCTTCAAGTTCAGATAAGAATTGCCCCGAAACTTTTCAAGGCCTTATATAGAGTGTATTTCTTATGTGAGCAGCTTGGGAGGTGGGAGGCGGGAGGCACTAGACAGAGTCCTTTGCTGCTTATCATGAGGAGCATGAGGGAAGTACAGAGACATTGTCTCTAATTACCCAGAGCAAAGGAGGGTGGTGAAGACCAAGCAATCAACCTTTAAACTAATTAGATGCATTCTGGTAAGAGTGCTATGCTTTTTTGCCCACTCAGAAAAACTAAAAATCCATTTTTGTGTGTTTTCCAAAGTTGAAAAACATTAAGAAACCATTTTATCCCTAATGCTAACAACCATAGGCAGTCTATTTGCACTCAGAGATATAGTTTGGAGAATTTTTATACCTACTGAGAACCTCTACTTATAAGTGATCTCACCTTACTTGCATTTTTTCTGAGTAACAGAAATCTGCAGATTGCATAATTTAATCCCTAGAAATCGGTACTGTATTTCCAAAGAGGCACTGTTTCAACATGAGAACTGCCAGAAGACCATGTCTTCTTAGTCCCACTTGCTACTGTCAGCCCAACATTGTGTTACTTTATTTTTCTGTGAGTAAAATAAACACCTTTTGCTTCATTTTAGGATTCCAGAGGTGAGAAGGTTAGGTCATCATAAATAAAAAGAATAACTGCCACTTACTGTGTATCTAACAGTATGGAGTAGTTTATAGATACTACTTTTAACTCTGAGAATAACCCAACGAAAGATACAAATCCTAGAATTTGTAGGTGTTAAGGCTGATTTTTTTTTTTTTTTTGGTGCTGGGGATCAAACCCAGAGCATCATGCATGCTAGGCCAGAGCTTTATCACTGAGCCACACCCCTAGCCGTGAAGCTAAGGTTTAAACTTCCATCTAAGCTGAAATCCTGGGATCTTCAAGGGTTTGCTCACTAGCTCAGCTCATAAACTCAAGGAAAACTATGAATCCTATCAGTTTGACATCATTCTAATTCTGAGTTTTAAAATATTCAGAATTTAGAAAGATGAGTACTCTAGAATTAAAATTAAATCTTACTTTTAAAAATATCTCAAACTGTTTACATGCCTATAACCCCAGCACGCCAGGAGGCTGAGGGTAGAAGATGGAAAGTCTGACCCCAACTTGAGCAATATAAGGCCTTGCCAAGACCCTATCTCAAAATAAACATTTAAAAGGGGCTGGAGATATACCTCACTGTGAAGATCCTGGGTTAATTCTCAGTCTTGGAAAACAAAACAAACTTCAATTGATTTTTATTTTCACATAAAAGACAAGGTCAAAATCACCCAATTAATTTTCTGTTTTTGAAAGAAAGAAAATAAACTAGTATAATGTAACATTTGTTCTCAAAACATGGGAAAATAGATATCTAATGAGAGAGATTCATGGATCTGTAAAGAGTTTAGCAATTGAGTGGTCTACAAGTTCATAAATACTGAATTTTTTTGTGTTTGTACATAGGTGCAGTGGGTGGGAGAGAGAAGGGAAGTTCATAATTTTACAGCATCTTGAGGTATATGACCCACACAGAGTTAAGAATGATGTAGAAGAGGATAAGAAAAATTTTAAATCCTATCAGTTATTGGAACCTATGACTATTTCTGATTGGAGTCCAAAACAAGAACTAGCTAAAATATAGGTACACAGTCTGAATCTCAACATTCACACGAAGGACTGTGACCCTCAGGAGCATCCAGACAGTCAATTCTTCCATCAGAAATTGTTCCCCCCATCCCTCCATAAAGGGGAAAGGCCTTAACATATAAGGATTTGCTTTATTTTATCAATTGCAGGGCCCTAGCAGTTCATGGCAGCTGGCGCCAATCCCAGCAGCCTGCTGGGGAAGGGAGGTGTTGCATATTTCATTTTTATAGACCAAATGGCTTCTCAATAATTTATCATCTGTGTGATGGGGAAAAGTAACAATAAAACGTAACTGTAAATCTCCATTTTGCTAGATCAAGGCAAGAACTACAGAAAGCTAAAAAGAAAATGACACCACAGTTTTGTGACCTAAAAATGTGTTTTCCCAAATTAAATGCAGTGCCAGTCTCTTGGACTAAATGTTCCTGAAGGTGTTGAGTCTGAAATTCAGGGAAGGAGGGGAGGGGGAGGATCACAGATGGACGGAGCACATCTGGACTGCCTATTGAATAACATCTTCCTGGCACAGGTCTTTGATAAGTCCCCTGGGAAAGCATTTTATCTGCTGCTATTTCCTGCTAACATACAGAACCCTATCACTTTAACATGTTCCAAACTCTCATCCCAGGAGGAGTTCTACAGTGATGAAAAATAAAACATGCACGTGACCAGGAGGAGGGGGATCATATTACTGAAGGCTGTAAGAAATAAACTATTAAAAGAGTCTTTTTTAAGAAATAAAGCTTACCATTGAATGCGTTTCACCAGAATCTATTTCTGGAATTGTTTCCATTTACACATACGTGGCAGTTGTTTTGCCTCAACAAAATGTTTCCATTTTAGGATTTTTTTTTTCCTTTTTCAGTAAAACTCGGCGGCTTTAGATTCTCTCAGACACACCCCTAGCAGTTGCCCTCAAAGGTCAGGGTAGCTCTGCCTCCAAGCAGCCTTCGTATGGTTCCCACTAATGAAGAAATCCATAAGAATTCCAGCCCGTGCTAAATAACTAAGTTAAAGATTAACTCCCTGTCCTATCTTGTCAATATCCCAAGTCAAGCCTGTGCACATTGGTGATTATTACCATATTCATAGAATCACAACAAACAACACTGATGTAGAGCATATTGTGTGCCACATACTGCTCTAAGCACTTTATACCACAAAACCCCCATATGGTAGTTGCTCTTAATTACCCCATTTTGCAGATTATAAAATTGAGGCACAGAAAGCTTAAGTGACTTTACCAACAACACACTTCTAAGTGAATAATGTAACTGTGATTTGTTTCTCTAACATCTCATTGGGGTATGGATTATCTTCCTTTACTTTAGACAAGGACTATAATAAGTCCAGTGTCTAACCCAAGTTCATCCAAAGTAGGTCCATGCAGGTAGATTCAGTGCTCTCTCCCCTTGCCTCTCTCCAGACCAATGAGACAGCTGCAGTAATCATTTACAAAACATACTTTGATTCTTTTTTACTAAAAGGGAACAAAGACTATTCATCTAAACAGAAAATCCAGGATTTAGAAGTAAAAACCTCCTAGAAAATAAAATGTTCTTTAGGCTTTTTGTTCTCCGCATATGTGAAAGATCAATATGGAAGACTAATGTGCTTGATTGCTTCAAGCTTCACTGGCAAGAACAAACAAGTTTGTAGGGTCTTACACACTCATTACCAATAACATTGAAAAGCAGTTGAAAATACCTATCAATGTGCTAGAAAGAACAAAGAAATTCCAGCTTACTTCACTTAAATTCAGTTAGGAGTGAGATATACTGCCACTCTATTCCTAATAAATGAACCATTCACCTTGGCAAACCCAGGAGTAGAACTTGCTTTCTGAAACACAATGTCACTTATTTTTTTTAAATGCACTCATTTTTATAAGGACATCTGCAGTGATTCCAAGTGCTTATAATCTTAGAGAACAAAATGTTTTTGGCAGCATGAGTTTTAAAGCTTTGACCTAGAATTAAACTGGGACTTAAAGAATTTGCTTGTGGCAGTTCTTTGTGATATAGCCACATTTTAATATCAACCCCCCTCCGCCTTCTTACCTCTCCTGCCTCAGGCGTATGGTTGGGATTAGGTATTCCCCTGAGACGGTCACCATCAGACCCACTCCATAGCTATTAACAGCGTTTCCATATGAAATTCAGTGTCCTTCCTTGTAAGTCTGCTTTTCTCCCTAGAGAGAATAGTAGGGTCTTTCAAAGGGAAGAGCTATGAACTGGAAGAGTGGAAGAGTCTGCCAAGTATCCCCCCAACACCCATTCACACTTTCTATGTTTTTGTACTGTAACTTCCCTCCCCA
Source organism: Heterocephalus glaber (assembly GCF_000247695.1). The sequence continues at coordinate 3,660,302 of NW_004624791.1, forward strand.
TCTAGGGATTCCACAGTTCAACAATCTTCCTCCTTGCCAGGGCCACATAACCAAGTACTTGCCATGGGATATGAACAGGAATGATGATTCCAGCTCCTTCAAACTTTACTTCTTTGGGCCAAGGATTTAGCTCAGTGGCACCACGCCTGCCTGACAAGCACAAGGTCCTGAGTTCAATTCCCAGTACCAAAAACCCCCCAAAAACAACAAACAACAACAACAACAAAAACTTTACTTCTTCAAAGCTAGCTACTTTAGCTACTCCCCTCCACTCTTATTTTTCCTTTCCCACTGTTGCTGTAAATCAGCATCAAATATGTAGAGGAGGGTAAAATTCCAGGTAACAACAAATCAGAAGAAACCTGGGCCCCTGAATGTTCTCATGAAACAAAATTGTCTATGAACCACCAGCTTATCAGAGAGAGAGAGACAGAGAGAAAACTTTACTCTTAACCAAGGTTCTGTCATTTTCCTTCTTTAAAGCGGTCAAACCAATATCCTGGGGGCAAGAAGGGAAAGGAGAACAGCAAGAAGATCTCCCCAGGAGGGAGACAGAGACACCGTCACACAACGCTCTTCTGAACATCAATTTCTGCACCTATAAAGGAAATAATCTTTTTTCATTGTTAAACATGTGTAATACATTAAGCAGGCATTAGTTTTCAAGCCATGACAATTTTTTAAAAATTAGAATTTTCTCACTTGAATCATCACATGCTTTTTCCCTCCCACATATCCAAGTAGTCAGCAAGTCCCAAAAAATCTTTATTATCTATCCTCTTTATTCTCACATCTACTACAGTTTAATTGCCCCTTATCTGAAGTTCTTAGGAACAAAAGTGTTGATTTTTGTCAGATATTGGAACATTTGAATACATATAGTACAGTCTCTTGAAGGTGGATCACAAGTCTAAATACAAAATTTATGAATGATTCATATATACTTTATTTTCTGTGGTACTGAGGATTGAACCCAGGGTCTTATGCATGATAGGCAAGCACTCTACCACTGAGTGCCTCTTCGGCCCTCACACACACCTGTGCCCATAGACTGAAGGCAACTGTATATAATATTTTTAGTGAACTTGTGTTTTCACTGTGAACCACGAGGTTAGATATGAAATTTTTCACTTGCGGCATCATTTTGATGCTCAAAGAGTTTCAGATTTTGGAATATTTCAGATTTCTAGAGTAGGGGTACTCAACCTGTACTCTAAATCTGATCAGAGGTCACAAACACACTACCTACAGGCTGAATCCAGACAGAAGACAATTGTTTTATTTAACTAGTTACCAATATAAAAGCTAGAAATCTGCAAATACTGTTTTCCAATTAGGCAAGCCAGGGATCTTCAGAGAAATGAACAATTACATGTCTGGACAGTAAATAAAAAGGATGACCTATTTTGTCATACAAGAGTGTACATTAACAAAGATTACTTAAGATGTGTCAAATGACTCTGGAATAAGATGGAAAAGCCTACCGAAGATCAAATGGAGATGACTTAGTTATCAACAAGAATAAATATAATGGATTGAAAAAAATATCTGTATTAGTCAATTTCCTATCACTGCAACAAAATACCTGACACAGAAACTTAGAGAAGACGTTTGTTTTGGTGCAAAGTTTCAGTCCGTATGGTCAGCACTCCAAGGCAAAAATGGCATGATGGAAGGGAATGGAGGAGGAAAGCTGCTCAACCCATGCTGGTCAGGAAGCAGAGAGAGAAGAGCCAGGGACAAGAATATACCCTTCCAGGTCAGGCCTCCACTGACCCACCTCCAACCAGGCCCCTCCTCCTAACAGCACATTCCACTATTGAACTCACCAGTGCATGAATCCACTGAATATAGCATGACTAAATGAGTAGAGTTGATCTAGTAAATATTGAATGTGAACTATTTTTAGCCAATACTGTTGGCCACATCATTTATTGTATTTATTGGGCACTGAAGCTGATACAGAAGGTCCTGTCAGTGTCTTAACCCTGAGGAATACTGTACCAACTAATACTAAACTAACAGCCTGCTGAGAACTTTTAGTAAGGACAGCCACCAAATGTTTGTTCTTTCATACAGAACTTGAGGTGAATAACGCTTTCTGTCATGATAGTTCACTCTGCATTGTTGAATCATTTCAGAATTTCTACCATTCTTACAACTCTTTCCTGGCTCTTGGGTACTCTTGCTATTCCCACCTGTTCCTCTTTTTCATGCATAGCTTTCTTTTCTCTCAGTACTCCTCCTGAGGATCAAAATCCTAAAGCACATTCCTCTTGCTAGAATATTGAGAACAAAATCTTCATTACAGAAGACAAATGACCTATCTAAATGTCTAGATACAAGTGACTATTGCAACACAGGCAGTTCCAACCTTATAAACACTCAACTTACTTATGACCCAGACACATACTCTTACCCTACCCCTGCAGGCTTCTGTTGCCATGGGAACCAGTCAGACAAAAAGTGGGAAAAAAACAAGGTTTTTAGGGAAACAAGGGCTTCAGAATAAAAGGGAAGAAAACAAGTATAGCTTTTCTTCCTTAGCATATTCCAAGTTTGTTCAGTGAACACTGTTTTACTGCCTGAAATTCCATAGGTATAGAATGCCATGGTTACTGGGCTATTCTAAAAAAAACCAAAACCAAACAAACAAACAAAAACTACTTCTAGGGAGGGTTTTTGCAATAATTTTTTTTTTTTGTACCAAGGATCGGACTCGACCTTGCACTTGCAAGGCAGGCACCAGAACCACTGAGCTAAATCCCCAGCCCCTACAATAATACTCTTATGTGGGGGCTAATTTTTCACTGAAGATATGAGAGATTCTTATTATCAGTATTTGTATCAGAGACAGTGTGTGTCTGACTTCATCAACCATGGTGAGTAGTTAGCATGCTTAGCAAAGGGCATTCACGTACAAGTACAATTCACAGCCACCAAGTATACAAAAGTTTTCAGAAGTACTATTCTCATGTGTAATATAACAGAGGAGCACACTAAAGCTGTAGGACGCTGCATAGCTAAGTACAGCCACTTGGATGCTGGTTGTATTGGAAGCTTTTGTCATGAAAACTAAGTGTGGGGCAGGGGAAGGGGTATGACAGGATGATATTATAATTTTATAAAATAGAATAACTTTGAGGAACATATCTGAACCCACAATACAGAGTTACTTAAGGAGAAACTAAAAGAACTGAAAGCTTCAGAGAGAAAAATCTGCCCAAGATTCTTCAGTAACATATTGCTGTGGCCCATTTTACCTGAGTTGGTATAAATTATAAAACAGACATTGATATTTTAAATTTCAAGTCAGAATATAACTATACATAAGATGATCTTTCAAAGGAATAAATGTTTCCAAAGAATATGTGCTACTACAAAGAAAGAGCAGCTACTTAATACATTTGAAATTCTTTTGAATATACTCTAACCCCCTCTATTATAAAAAAAAATTGTGCATGATCATTTAAAAAACAAAATAAATGGGCCAGAGATTTAGCTCAGTGGTTTCGCCGCCTCCTACGCAAGCACAAGGACCCGAGTTCGATCCCCAGAACCAAAAAAAAAGAAATACAGAGACATACCAGAGCCAAAACCCATTCCCTGGAGAGTTATGTATGTACTTTGACATTATAGAAATATATTTATATATATTCATATACATATACACACATATATAATTTAACACCCAGAAAGGAGATCATATTATACTTACTATTTTGCTATTTTTCTATCCTCCACTTAATTTTAATGGAACTTTTTCTACACTAACATATAATGTTTACAGCAATCTTTTTCAAGATTACCTCATAATTTATTACACAGATGGATCATATTTAACCAGTCTTTTACTGGCAAACACTTAAGAGTGCCTTTAACTTTTTAATCTTATAACAATGTGGCAGTTAACATACTTGTGAATATCTCTGTACATCTGTACAGAAAATTGTGGTCAGTAAATTTTCAGAAGTAGGGTTAACCATTGCCACCAAAACTATCTTCATTAGAATGTCGATCACATATAACAGCCTATTGAAGCCCTAAGAAGCATCCTGGAAGCACAGCCCACTCTGAGCAGCTCAGCCCCTAGAGGACTCACAAAGTCACTGTGAAGCCCCTGAAACACCAACAGTGGGCACCCTGCTCCATGTGCCCACCTACCAGGGCAGCCCCCCCTCCATGTGGCCCTTGAAAATTGACAAGATAGCACCCTCTGCTGCCACCCCAGCCATGCCTTGCCTGCAGGTGTCTGTCCCCACACAACACGCAGAAATTGGTGGATGACCCACACTTGCAGCCCAGCACATAATGACTAGGGTTATCACCACAGCTGCTGTTCCTAAGAGAGCTGCTACCCAGCTGGCAGTGTAATCCCACAACCCTGCAGCCTCCACCATGGAGACATATGCAGACAGCACCAACATTGATGACAGATGAAGCTACATGGCCACCACACAAAAGCTTACACATGAAGCCAAAGCCAATGTGGACTCTCCAACCAACACCCTGGGACACATTGCCAGGAAAAAAGAGGCTCTTAGTATGAAACCACCTTAGGAACATACAGACACAAGAAGCTTAGAAAACCAAGGCAATGTAACCCAGACACTGGCCAAGCATGATATTTCATATCCCTCATAAAAAAATGCCACACCCAAAGGAAAACATCTCTCAGATCTAGCCAGTGTTCTCTGATGCTGTACATATGGACACTGAGAAAGAGAAGTCCTTATTCTTTGGAATCTTTAAGGTGGGTGACACAAACCTGGGATACTCCATTGCAAAGTCTGTCCCTTGGAGGAAGACCAATTAAAACAGAAGACAGTACAACAAACACACAAAAAGCAGCAGATCCAAAAGACAAGGAAGTGCAGAACACCAGCCTGCTAGGAATGAGTAACTGAAGTGGGCAAACAATTAAAGACAAGACACAGATAATTTTGAAAGAGGGACCAGGGGACTCTTGCCTCTAGTGGACAAAGAGCCCTGAGTATCTGGCTCACCTCACTTTTATTTAACTTAGGCAAGGGAGCAAGCAATTAGGTTAATGGAAAATTCATCTGTTTCTCATTATTTGCAAAATGTACGCAGGTAAGTATTTCTCCAAACTAGATCTCAGCTGTTGTTGGCTTCTTCTCTGGAATTTGCAATGTGCCAGCATGGCAGCATCTTGCCAGAGGAGGATCAGCTTGCTGTTCCCTCCATGACCACAGGGAAGGTTGACCAGGCCTTGATCCTTATGCTGTTTCCCACAATGACGGGATGCAGAAATTTCTAAAATAGTTCAAATTGTTAGAAGTTATGTACTTACTAGTTACATAAGGCAGTACTGTCCCTTTAGGCCTGTTGTATTCCAAATTGTGTTTATTTTTTCCCAATAAGGTCACAACTACAACAGCTTCCGAGGTACTGGCGTATTTCCTGGTTTGCCTTCTTTCTAAGCACTCATCATTAGTCTGCCTGGTTTCCCAGAGTTCAGACCCCTCTGTCTTAGATCATAGTCTCCCCAGGGCAGCCCCAGCAGTAATGCTGGCCAGCATTTCCCAGATCAGCTTCTGGAGGTGGCCAACCAGGAGTACATATTACACTTTTAGATGCTATCACGCCAATAAGGATTCTAGTGTTACATTACTAAAGCAAGGATGTAAATTTGTCATTTTGTATGGTTTTAAAAGGAGGATATACTTTATAGAAGATAAAACTAAGCAGAAGATAACACAGAAAGACTTCAAGATTCCCTTTGAGAGGTTTTACAGAGAAGAGGAATTAACGTTTGTGAAGCAGTAATATTCCACAATATCTCACCAGTTTCTCTGACTTTTGACATATCTACTTTTTTTTGGTCCCAAGATTTAAACTTTTAAGATAAATATCCAAGCTCTAAAGTGTCAGGTTACTACCTATAGGAAGCAGTAACATGCTGAAGGGGGCAATGTAGACTTGGATGTGAGCTTTAGAACACGCTTTATTCTCACTTTAGGATTCTGGCAAGGGTAAAGAACTGGGCTACGGTTAAGACAGGATGACTGAAATGACAGATACATTTAAGTAGCTGTGGTCAGACTGTGGAGACTCATCTTCCTAAAATAGATTGGATGCAGTCTTGATAGACTGTTTTCAACTACTTGCTGATTTATCAGAGAAACATATGGAACCTTCATAAAAGCCATGAAATGGTGGCTCATACCTAGTGTGATACGATGATATTTCAAATGCCATACCCCAAACTCTTGGATTTAAACTATTCATACATAAGTTTTTGTCTTTAAAAACATGTATCATGGCAGGTCAAAAACCAAAACTGTTTCTAGTCCCAATTATTCTAGAACTTAGATTGAGAGGTAATGTATGTCAAATGTTTGGTGTATTCACTCCTTCATTCATTCAACAAGTTGAGCTATTAGGTGCTAGATTTTCAGTTTTAAATAAAGATGAGTAAAGTCCATGTCCACTGAGAATGTACATTTCAGGAGTATAATGACTAATAGAATAAGTTTAATAAACTCATAAATATAATAGCAAATGGTGTCAAAGCCCCTTGTGGAAACATACAAAGACCTACGATGGGGAATGACAGAGCGGAGGAAATTGGGAGGTCCCAAACAAGACATGGCTCTTTGTCCTTTATTTGTCCCACTTCCATCTTTAACAGTGCTCTCTTTCTCCTCCCCTGGCCTCCACCAGTCTAGAGCTGCAGTGACTACCCTGTCCACACACACACATGGGCACATTCACATATTCCCTTCCCTTTTCTGATGACTCCAAGACTTCACTTAAGATGAAATTAGAAAGCTCTAATTCACAGAAACTGTTTGCCATAGGAATTCCTAGCAGCCAACAATGAGACTTGGCTATTGGAACTGCAGCTTTATATCCCCCTTATATCTCCTTTTTAATTCCCGATTTTAAAATCAAACAAACATCAAATATCACTTGAAAGAAAGAATAGCTGACTTTAAACACACAGGAAAAAACTTTGGAGTAAGAAAGGAGCTAAGTTACCATATGTTTTAAAACAGAGGCATTTTTCTATATCACTGCCATTTACACTTATTTTTCTCCTTAAAAGTCACTATCACTATCAATCACTGCCATCCACTAAGACAGGGTAGAATTAAATGAGCTAAATTCCCACACCTTTTTATTTTTTATTCTGAGACAGAGTCTCCCTAAGTCACTAAGTTGTTGAGGCTGGACTCCAGCCTTGCATTCCTCCTGACTAAGGCTCCCAGAGTGCAGGGAATTGACTGAGCTTACAAACAGTCTGACTCTAGTTCCCAAAACAACTCTCATCAATACAAAAGAAATTAGATGACTCTTACCCTAGAACACATATCCAAAGGCTGCTTCCTGAAATCTCTTGGGGAAAGCTTCAGGAACCCCAGCACTGGGGATTACACCAGCAACGTGCATCTCGCCTGGGATGGGAGTGAGCAGGAGGGGCACGTTCTGGGTTTTGGCCGCCTCCAACCCTCCCAGCTGTCTGCTTAATTAATGAGGAGGGGCAGACATACTTTGATTTCCTGAACTGCTTCCCCGTCTTAAATGAAATCCAAGAACCATGCTGTAGTTCTGCAACTCTGCCCCAAGGCACATGTCTTAGTTTTTCATTTTGGCAAAACCTCAAATACAATTAAGTTAGGGAAAATTGCTCTAAAATAGTATAGAATCATATTGGATCCCTCTGGTCAAAACTTATAGAGATGCTTATGGAGGTTGTCTTAAATTGGTTCCCTTGAGATAATTTAACCTGAAAGGTGAAGCAAATGAGTAATAAATTTTTTGTTTTTAAATACTATGAAGTCAGCAAGAGAGAATTGTGGTTGAAGTCAATCATATTAATTACCTACAGTTTTTGCTAAAAGCAAAGATTCATCCAAATCTTAGATTCTTATTTGACTATACAGGGGTATGAGACCTACACATTGACTTAGTGTTTTTTGTTTCTTTAGCACTTACTTTTTTTTTTTTTTTGGTACAGGGGATAGAACTCAGGACCTTGCACTTGCAGAGCAGGCAGCAGAACCACTGAGCTAAATCCCCAGCCCCTTAGCATTTACTTTTGAAAAAGGCTTCTCAGGTACTACTGTGTACAGAACAATATGTCTACATCAGATGGGGTCTGAGGACGTCTCTCAAGAGAGGGTACACAGGTAGCCAGATTAACTCAGCCCAGGCAGGTTCTTGTTATATCACAGAGAAGCATTTCAGTATTCATCAGAGCGAGGCATAAGCAGATTTATTAGGCAGAGTTAGAAAGTAAGAGGAAATGGGAAAGGAATGTCAGCTTGAGAACCTGAAGCCGGCACAAGTCTGATGAAAATCAGATTGGTCTGTCGACAAAGGAATGAGACCAGCTTTTATGGATTTGTTGGGGTGGGCTAGAGCCTTTCTTGATCATTACCTCAGCTCAGAAGATCTCATCATCTGAGGGGCAACCTGGGCTTCATGAGGTGCTGTTTTGGAGACAGCCTCAGTTTTGTGAAGGCTCTGTTGGAATCCAAAGTGTTCTTAGGTTTAAGTTAGGGCAATAAGTGGAGACTTCTGGGTGCCCACTGATAGTTAAATGTTCCTGTAAATCTTATTTTGATGGCCTCATTTTGAAGGGGGGTGAGATAGTTTATGTAGGTTTAGGGGTAATCAACTCCATTTTGCCAGTTTTCAGACATACACTGCCATAGCTGAGAAAGGATCTGACCCAAAATTTTATGGTAATAAAGGAGACAGACTTAAAATGAAGGTCAAGCTTTGTTCTGCTTTTAGTTATCTGTTGGGCAAGTATAGGCCCAAGTGAAGGAGTCTTAGCAAAAGCAACTTTTTTTTTTTTCAAAAGCAGCTTTTTCAGTCCCTGATTCCCTCAGCTGAAAACACAAATCATGCTTTTAATAAGTAACAGCTGATGAGTTTGTCCTCCGTGCCTATGGTGATTTGATTGTTTTTATCTGGATTTGTAACCTTATATAAAAAAATCTGGAATACTATAGAGCAAAATACCAATAGTAGGTTACTTTTTCATAAGGTTTCAAATGTACTTTATTTCTTCAATTTACAGTGTTTTAGTGGGTACACAATGCTTTTCCTTGGTATCAATTATGAATTGGTTTTAAAACAATTCAACATTATACCAGCTAGCACGATTCCTATTCTCTCCGTTCCTTTGGGATGACTCTGTCAATAGGGAACAGGTTTCCTGGACTCCAGTCTGCATTGCTGTGCATGCCCAGGAAGCAGTAGGCAAAGTGGCTCTACTAGCTAACATAACATCACCAAGTATATCATGGAAGTCAGGTGTGTATTTTTGATGGCTCTGCCTCACCATTGTTGGCTGAATGTTTAGAACCTGGAAACTATTTAGTGCATTTTTGGCCACAGGAAACATTTTGAGGCTGAAGATAAAATGCAGCAACTGAAACAGCTGGAATTTAGGTCCAAGTGCTCTTGCAAATGACCCAGGTAGTAAGTAGTTATTTCTACCAGTGTGGCAGGATTACATGTGATTTTAATCTTTCTGCTTTCCTCTGATCCTAAATTTATCAGGACAGTACAACCCTTATATTTTTAAAACTTAATTAGCGTTTAGGCCTTTCACAAGATATTATCTATTATCTGTTAATCTTCTAAAGAAGACACAACAGGAAAAGTTTTGCAGACATAGCATGACTCCCTCTTGTTGCTTTTGCTACCTTCCTCCACCATGAGCTGTTGCCCCTCTGCCACCCTGCCTTGAACCCAGCCAATTATGGACTGAAACCTCTATGAACTGTAAACGCAAAGCACTGAAGTTGAATTTTGCAAACCCATCTGTCAAATCTACAGCAAAGTTTACTCTGAAGCCCAATACTACAGGAGTCCAAAACCCACACATAGAAAGACTGAGAACACACAGCATTGAGTCATCAGGAAAACTGAAGATCTCCCCTGAACAACACTGGGATTTCACTGCAGAAGACTTGAAAAACTTTGGAGAAACTGGTCGAGGAGCTTATGGTTCTGTCAACAAAATGGTCCACAAACCAAGTGGGCAAATAATGGCAGTTAAAAGAATATGGTCAACAGTGGATGAAAAAGAACAAAAACAACTTCTTTTTTTTTTGGTACCAGGGATCGAACTCGGGTCCTTGTGCTTGTGAGGCAGGCACCAGAACCACTGAGCTAAATCCCCAGCCCCGGAACAAAAACAACTTCTTATGGATTTGGATGTAGTAATGCAGAATAGTGATTGCCCATACATTGTTCAGTTTTATGGTGCACTCTTCAGAGAGGGTAACTGTTGGATCTATATGGAACTCATGTTTACCTTGTTTGATAAGTTTTACAAATATGTATATAGTGTATTAGATGATGTTATTTCAGAAGAAATTTTAGGCAAAATCACTTTAGCAACTGTGAAAGCACTAAACCACTTAAAAGAAAACTTGAAAATTAGTCACAGAGATATCAAACCTTCCAATATTCTTCTGAATAGAAGTGGAAATATTAAACTCTGTGATTTTGGCATCAGTGGACAGCTTGTGGACTCCATTGCCAAGATAAGAGATGCTGGGTGTAGGCCATACATGGCACCTGAAAGAATACACCCTAGTGCATCTCGACAAGGCTATGATGTCTGCTCTGATGTCTGGAGTTTGGGGATTACATTGTACAAGTTGGCCACAGGCTGATTTCCTTATCCAAAGTGGAATAGTGTATTTGATCAACTAACACAAGTTGTGAAAGGAAACCCTCCACAGCTGAATAATTCTGAGGAAAGGGAATTCTCCCCAAGTTTTATCAACTTTGTTAACTTGTGCCTTATGAAGGATGAATCCAAAAGGCCAAAGTATAAAGAACTTCTGAAACATCCCTTTGTTTTGATGTATGAAGAACATACTGTTGAGATCACATGCTATGTTTATAAAATCCTGCATCAAATGCCAGCTATTCCCAGCTATCCCAGCTAGTCCCATGTATGTCGATTGATACCACTGCTACATCAGACTCTAGAAAAAAAAGGGCTGAGAGGAAGCAAGACATAAAGAATTTTCATCCTGTATCACAGTGTTTCTAATTGCTTGCCCAGACACCATGTGCAATAAGATTGGTATTCATTTCCATTATGTCTGTACACTCCTGTCACCTAGAACATGCATCCCTGTAATACCTGATTGATCACAGTGTTAGTGCTGGTCAGAGATCACATTCTGCTCTTTCATGATGAACATATTCATGACATGTGGAAGTCAGTATGATCAAGTTGTTGACTGTGATTAGATCATATCTTAAATTCATTTCTAAACTTGAAACCTAGAGACGTAGCTACTAGAATGGCGTTTTGTCAGACTTTCAAATCCTGGAAGGACGCAGTGATGGATGTACTATGTCTGAACATAGAGACTTGGGCTTGAGTGAGAAAAGCTTGCACAGCCAGTGAGACATATTGTCTTCTGGAGCTGGGAGACAAAGGAGGAATTTACTTTCTTTACCAAGTGCAATAGATTTACTGATTTGATATTCTGTTGCTTTACAGTCACACTTGATGTTTGGGGATCAATGTGCTCAGCCAAATTTCCTGTTTGAAATACCACGTTAAATTAGAATGAATTTATCTTTACCAAAAACCATGTTGCAGTCAAAGAAGTGAACATTAAAATATTGAGACAGGACAGAGTGTGTTCTTTTCTCCTTTACCAATCCTTCTACTCTTCATTGGAAGACTCAGGAGTCTGCCACTTGTCAAGAAGGTGCTGATCCTAAGAATTTTTCATTCTCAGGATTTGGTGTGCTGCCAACTTGATGTTCCACCTGCCACAAACCACCAGGACTGAAAGAAGAAAAAAGTAAAGAAGGTCAAGTTTACAGATGTTTTTAATTCTAGTATCTTATCCAGAACAACTTGTAGCAACTATATATTTCCCCTTGGCCCCAAACCTGATACTTTAGCCATCCTAACTCACTAACAGGGAGAAGTAGCTAGTAGCAATGTGCCTTGATTGATTAGATAAAGATTTCTTGTAGGCAGCAGAAGATCAAATCTCAGTTGTTTGCTTCTTGCCATCACTGGTCTAGGTCTTCAGTTTCTGAATCTCTTTTTCCCTTTCTCTGTGACCTGTTACCACTATATGACCTTTACTTACTTCAGTATTTTGCCTTTTTTCTATAGCAATAACCTCTACAATTACCAGGGATGTTCCTTACCAAGGATTTTTAGCCCCAAATCTTTCATAAGCTCAATATTTAAAAGGCTGAGGAAAGTGTGCCCAGCTGATGTGGTGTGTGATGAAGAGGCATCGTTTCTGGAGACACTATCGATCAGAGGAGGATCAGGAGCGGCAGTCTTTTAGCTACACTCATGCCCTACTAGAATCTAGCAGTTCACCACCATTGCTTGGAATTGGAGTTCTACCAAAAAGCAAACAAACAAAAAAGCAAAACAAAAACCCAGAACAGTTACAGGAGGCCATTTAAATCCATTATTTTTTGCTGTTTGCCTTTGCTGACCCATTAGCCAAGCTCTCAGTAGGTTTTCTCTAGCCTCTGTGGCACTGAACATTAGGGTTTGTAGACCAGGTAAGCAGCACCATGAATGGTTCAAGCACATTGGAATAAACAGCCATAGTCTGAGATGAAGGTGACGCCATTATGGAACAAAATCATAGCAGGTATTGCTGTGTCTCCTCCCAGAGTGACAGTCATAAATACTACACAACAATAAAGGGAAAATGGTGCTGTTCAAAGTTACATCCCTGTAAACTACAGAATTAAAAAATGATTTATTTCTTTGGTCCACTTGCCTAATTTCCCCATTTTCTCTTCCATGGAATCCTATACCTTAGACTCCCCAGTGTTGTGAAAGAAGGCATTGCTGTATGTCTTTTTTCGACCGCATCAAGCCATCATCCTCCATTCCTCCTGGGCACTCAAGAGGAATTTGTTTCTCTGCTATCAACTTCCTGTCTGGCTCAGCACAGGGTCACTTGCCGTTATGCAAATGGAGATATAAGCAATCCTGACTGTCCAGGAGCTAATCTGACCGTTCTATTTGTGGATGACCACATGAAAAGGCAATTTTAGTGCATTAATCATAGATTATTATAAATTATAAACTTAAGGGCAAGGAGTTTATTACAATGTATCTTTATTAAAACAAAAGGATGTATAGTGTTCACAAACTGTGAAAATAGTATAAGAACTACATTGTAAGTTCTGGTTATATTTCTCTTGTACCATATAAAAATGTATAAAAATTATCAAAAAGCTAATGTGCAGGGATATTGCCTTGTCTATAAAAATGGAGCTCAGTAACATAACTGCTTCATGGAGCTTTGGAATATTTTATCCTGTATTCTTGTTTGAATTCCTCCTCTATTTAAGATGCATACATGTAATTGAAGTGTTTATGTAATAGTTCTATCCTTTTGCCTGCAGGTCAGTTGTAATAAATCTAGGATGTGATGATGAAAAAAAAATAGCATGATTCCACTTAAGGGTTATAAGAAGTGGGTTTCTAAAATCAACCTAGACCCAGGTTTGGTGGCTCATAACTTTATCTCCAGCACTCAGGAGGCTAAGACAGGAGGATCACTGTGAGTTTGAAGCCAGCCTGGGCTACACAGTGAGTTTAAGACCAGCCTGAACTACGTAGTGAGATTCTATCTCAAAGAAATCTAAAAATAAAATAAAATCAACCAGAAGCATTTGTTTTCAAAATCCTCTGAGTAAAAAATGAGTGAAAGCATCGCTTCTCGGCCTTTTGGCTAAGAGCAAGTGTAAAAATGAGTGAAAGTATTATTGTACCCATTACCACGCTGCATCCTGACTACATAACATCTCCACTTGGATGTGTCTAAAATATCTCAAAATTAACCCAAACTAAAATCTTTGTCTCCTCTGTGCCAACACAACTTCCTTCGTCCCTTCTAAATAAAGTGCTACCATTTACCCATTTGTTCAGCCTGTAATTTGAGAAGCACCCTCCATTATTTCTTTTCCCACTCTACATTCAAATTGTCAATGGATCCATAATTTTTTCAATCTTTAATTAAATCCTAAGAGTTCCACCCAGTCCCTGAATACAGGTTCTCTCCATACCTTTACCTTAGTCTGGTTTGTGCTGCTATAACAAAACCTGAGACTGGATAACTTATTAAGAACAGAAACTTTTTTTCCCATAATTCTGGAGGCTGGGAAGTCTACTATTAAAGCCCTGGCACCTGACAAGGGGCTTTCTTGCTGAATCATCGGGGCACCTGCTGCCAGTCAGGGAGTTGCCTCTTAAAGGCCCGACTCCTACTAATGCTATCACATTGAAAAAAAAAACTGAATTCAAACCAAACCAACATTCTTTAAAAATCAAACAGAAGATCTGTAAGATGTGCTAATAAACTCTCATGTGACCCATGCTTTCAACAATAACAACTTCAAATTATTTGTAAGGAAACATATAAAACAAAATTATCATAGAGCTCCCTTTCCCCCTGCCAACCTACAAGCACAGAATGTTAGAGGAAGAAAATTTTTAGTTACTATGTGGAAAAGAGGCAAAGGAAAAGAAGTGAGATTATACCAAAGACAGACAAAAGTCACTCTCAGAAGAAGGCACTCTGCCAGAGCACTGAAATATTAAAAATACGTCCGGGACTTGGTAGCATACAGCGCTGGCTATAGGAAACAGGCTTGAAAGTAAGAGACTAGAGATGAGTCTTGGAGAATCATTGCTTCTAGGGGAAAAAGAGATAAATATAGAGTAGTAGTGACCCTCAGATGTGTGCCATGAAGAAAAAGAGAGAGAGAATTGAGGATTCTATGAAACCAGAGAAAGCCATAAGGCATGCGAGTCCTCCATCTCTCTCCCCATATCACTACCAAGATCATTCATTAAACAACTGCATTTTATTATGCTGTCTCATATAGCACTCATAAACCAGGAACAACAAATACTTATAAATATAACCAGATTCCCTCTATACAAAGTTACCCTGTAAGAACTCATATAGCATATAGCACTCACAAAGTAGGAACCACAAATGCTTATAAATATAACCAGATTCCCTCTATACAAAGTTACCCTGTAAGAACTCATATAGCATATAGCACTCACAAAGTAGGAACCACAAATGCTTATAAATATAACCAGATTCCTTCTATACAAAGTTACCCTGAAAAGAAACTGAGAAATTAAACATTCAGTACCCAACAATGAGGCAAAATCAAACTGTAACACAGTATTGCAAAATTAATGAAATATTCTTAAAGAAATATTTTGAGATACTGGAAGCCAACTAAAAATTCGAAAAGAAAAACTAGTCAAAAAGAGGAAAAAATTCAATGAGACTTGAATGAATACAGTAAAGTTTTTTAAAAGACATAATACATGAAATAAAGAGTATATAAGGTACCGAAGAATATATTCAAATGAAAATTTACTAAAGGACACAGAAAGGCAAAACCAAAAACCCACCCTCAGGAGAATAAAAATACAATTTTTTTCAAATGATTAAAAAAATGGTTGAAATGAAAAGTCAAGCAAAGAAGATCCAACATAAAGATTATCTCAGACTCTGAAGACAAAAACAATGAAACAGAATTGCATTTCCAAACATAAGAAAAACCCTAAATCTATAAAATGAAATGTCCCACCACGTACTAGGCATGGTCAGAAAAATTTTGGTAAAAGACACATTGCCATTAATTCCCCTCAAAATACTCTCACTTTGAATACATTTATCTCATTCTTGCCACTTTCTGAAGCTGTTCTCGAAGTCCTCTTTCCTCTCATGACTGTACTATTGTGTTAGACTTGATGTCCTGAATCAATCCAGAATGGTTACCTTTTCTGGTCGTTTTGACCTTGAGAAAGAGCCAGAAGTCACATGGTGTCAGATTTGATGAATAAGGTGGATGAGGACACACTGTAATATTTTTATTTGATAGAAATTATTGTGGTAGAAGAGATGTGTGACATAGAGCTATGTCACAATGGAGGATGAAACTATTTGAAACTATTTGCCCATTTCTCAGGCTGTTTCCTACACCCATCTTTTTTTCTTTTTTCTTTCTTTTTTTTTTTTTTTTGGTACCGGGGATCAGACTCAGGGCCTTGTGCTTTCAAGGCAAGTGCGGAGCCACTGAGCTAAATCCCTGGCCCTCACTCATCATCTCTTAAGTGCTCTAGCAACCTCTTACCATATTCAGTGTTCACTGTAGTGTTACTGCGTGAAAACGCAGCTCACACAGGTTTATCAAGATAAAAAAAAAAACACATCCCTTGATGTGAATCTTGATTGATGTGCTTTTTTCACACCAGGAGAACTGGAACATTTGCATTGAGAACTCTGAACCTTGGTGTCAGGATCATAACCATAGACCCAATTTTCAGCTCCTGGGATGACATTTCTTAAACAGCTGGAATCTGAAGAGGGACAGAGAAGTGCCAGTGAAATTGAAAAATGCTGTTGCTTTTGTTGTGGAACAAATTTTTGTGCCTTATGGTCAAATCTGTCAAATGCTTTGAACAGGAATCATAGATGTGATTTGTACAATTAACACATGCTGATCAAAAATAAAACACAAAATATAGACTTGGATATCAATTATACATAGATATGAATATGATTTATAAAAATGTATGTGTATGTGTTAAACAAACAAACACACACATGAAAAGCAATAAATTGATAGAGATGGTTAGAGTGAGAGACAGCCCATGAGAGTATACAAAAATGTGGTCAAGCTTTAAACATTAGTGAAGCTGAATAAAATGCATATTAGCATTCTTTTTGCTATTCTTGCAACTGTTCTGTAAGATTGAAATTATTTCAGAATCAAATGGTAAAATAAATAAGGCCTGAGTCTTGAGTCAAACAGCTTCTCAACACACTTACCATCCATCATCCCTAGCCTTGTCCCCAGTTTCCCTAGCTTAGACCCCTGCAAGAGCCCCCTAACTGGCCTTCATTCCTGCTATCTTTTTCCACACCACAGCTAAAGTTGTACTTCAGATAACAAATCCAACCATGTTACTCTCATGCTCAAAACACTTTGGTAGCTTCCAGTCACACTTAAAATTTAACTCCTTATCAGAAGCCTCTGTGCCATCAAGCCCCTCTCTACATTTCTAACCTCATCTGCTGCCACTCTCCAGCATATTTACTTGGAACTAACCACGTTATCTTTCCAGTCATTCAAAAACATGAAGTTTGTTCCAGCTATGGGCTCTTTGCACCCCTCACTCCCTCTTCCTGGAATGCTTTCTCCAGCACTGGTTCCTTCATTCCAGCCTCTGATAAGTGCTCTTCCCTGACCTCATCAATTAAGACAGCAGCCCTCTCATCCTTGAAACCCTCTCCCTGCTTTAATGTCCTTCACAGCACTTCTGGCTATGTTTCATTATATTATTATAATTGAACAAGAAATTATCAAATCACATTATTAAATAATCTATAAGCAAAGTTGCAATGCTATAATATTTCAGAACAGTTCATGTTAACCTTGTGATTGCATCCTCTGTCTTTGGTCTGAACAATTTTTATGTAGACAGATAACTTCAGTTTCATAGAATGTCAGGTATCAACATGAACACAACTGAAAAATAAATCACTGCTCTTCTGAACCTTAACATTCAAATGACAGGGACCTGGGGATATAGCTCAAAGGTACCGCACTTGCCTGGCAAGGCAAAGTTCTGAGTCCGATTCCAGGTAGCAAAAATAAAAAACAAAACAAAAAACCATTCAGACAGCAAGCAAAATAAACAAGTAAAATACACAGTATTAATGTTGGATAGTAATAAGGGAATAGGACAGGATCTAATAGGGATCTAATAGGGAGGTGGGAGTCAATTGAAAACAGTATGATCCAAGGTGGACCCACTAGGAGGGCAGTGTTTAATCTGAGGACAGATAAGAGAAAGCTATGGAGCTCTCTGAGCACTGCAGGCAGGCAGTGGAGCAAATGTATTCTTTGAGACAGGAATGCGCCCGGTGTGTGCAAGGGAGATCAAGCAGGCCAATGTAGCCTGAGAAGAATGAGCAAATGGGAGAAGGTCAGACAGGGGGTCAGAGTGGAAGAGGGAGGAGGCAGATGAAGCAAGCTCAGGTAGGCCATTTGGGGGCAGGGTTTGCAGGCCATTGTGAGAAGTCTGACCGGTAAGTGAGACAGAGAACCCCCGGAGAACTGTAAGAAACTATTATTACCGGACATGTTTTAAGAGCTTCATGTCCACTGCTATTCTGAGAATGAACTGCAGAGGAACAGGAGAAAATGGGACAAAAAAGAAGGGTTTTAAGGAATCCAGGAAAAGGAAAGGTATGGACCAGGGGGTGGTAGCAAAGGAAGTGGTAAGAAGTACTGGATCTTGTAAAACCATCAGGACTTGCTGATGGATCTAATGGATGCTGAGGGTATGAGATAGCCTCAAGATTTCAGAGGTGAACAACTAGAAAAATGGAGTAACAGAGATGGTGATACTTGAGGGAGAGGCAAGTTTGAGGGAAAGATGAGGGTTATAGTATTTTTGCAAAAGCTGACTTTTCTCTGATTATAGAAAGTAGAACTTTCCAGTTAATGAGCCAAATGAATTAAAGATGCTCTGAAATACTGGTTCCTTTGGCCCTTAGGGTGGAACTTCCAGGGTTGTTCCTTCTGCTGAGCAGTCTCCTCCCTCTATCCTACTAAGCCAAGCAAATATTTTCATCTGGCATGAGATGTGGAAAATAGTTAGCACTGAAATAATGGAAAAGAAGGGCTTGCCTGGCTGACAGGCTCATTAACTTATGGAGGCAAATAATCTTTGCAGACAACTTGATTTGCAAATGTGTGAGGTGCATGCGTGTGTGTGTGTGTGTGTGTGTGTGTGTGTGTGTGTGTATGCAGACTAGTTCCATATAGTCCACTTAGCTGAACTTTTATATTAAAAAATAAATTAGTGTAAAAATGTGAAGTTTTTCCCTCTCCACTTTCCAGCAAAAGTGGTCTGTAACTGGGGCCAGGGATTTAGCTCAGTGGTTCTGCCACCTGTCTCGCAAGTGTAAGGTCCTGAGTTCGATCCCCAGTGCCAAAAAAAAAAAAAATGGCCTGTAACTAACCTCTTGCATTTAGTAAAAATCAGCATTGCCCTCCTCAATTTTATTGCTTCTGTAGCATCGTGTATTTATTTACCCGTCTCTGCCACTCGAGTGTAAACTGCACTACCTGAAGGCAGAGCTCCTGTCTGAATCACTCATTGCTTGTCCTTGGCACCTAGATTTGTCAAATCCGTGGGTAGCAGGAGGCCTAAGATATCATATCAGCCCTTGAGGAATTCATTCTGGTGATGCCTATTGATTACCTTTATCAGATAGGTTTCTTAATAGTTTTTTGCAATTGTGCTACTAAGATTATTCTGCTTTCTCCAAAAGCCTGAGTTCCAAACACAAAGTTCTTTCCAGAATTTCCTCATCCCAGTTAAAGGCAGTACCTCTGTTCTCTGAATTTCCTTGCATTTTACTGCCAAGAAATTCTTTGTTCATTTAAAAATCTTATTATTTACTTGTTTTTGTTGACCTCTTCTGGAATATTTTTGGGTCTTACAGTTTCTTATACCATATTGTTTTCCAAAGAGTCCAGTGCTAAGTCCAAAATAGGTGCCCTGTAAATTGTCTATTAATCTGAATTGAATTTAAACCTGAAAACTGAGCTTCACAGTGAAGAAGCAATTTATATTGGACTCCAAAAGAGGTCAGCAGTGAAACCTATTGTTGAGGATGATGCAGGCTTTTTTCCCTTTCACCCTGCTTGGTTGCCAATCCTGCCTCTTCTTCCTGAAGAAGAAGACCAGTGGGGATTAGTTCTGCTGATTCATCAATGTGTGGGCCAGGCACATGGGCTTCAGGTACAAGAGATACTACTAGCACCTAGCCAGAGTTCTTAAGAGAGATTTAGGAGAGAAAAATTTGTTAGATAAAGTCCCAGAACTTAACT
Source organism: Heterocephalus glaber (assembly GCF_000247695.1). Next base: position 3,680,240 of record NW_004624791.1, read on the forward strand.
ATACTCTGGAATCATTTAATGAACATGAACTATTTAGAGAAATGCCCAACAGTGTACTTCATCAATTGAATTTCCAGATTTGGCCATGGCTGTAACCTAAGGCCTCTCTCCGGCCGGAAAATTATTACTCACGTGAAGAAGATCCAAAACGCAGACATCCATCTCCGATCAACTGGGTGCTGTCTCTCTCCTGTGAGGCTGACAGCCCTGTTTCTATTTCATAGGCAGACACTGCTTCATCGGTGCTTTCCTTTTCCTTCCTTTATGCTGCTAGTCCCTCCCTCCTATATTCTTTTATCTGTACACCTTTTCTTTCTCTAAAGCTTATCCCCCCATCTAAAAAATAAAAAGAACTGGTGCTCAGACAGTAGTTATGAGAAGACACCATTAGGATCATACAAGAAAGAGGATTTCTATATCTACCACTTTAGAATCAGTATATACTAGTATTATGTAGTGTATATCAGAGTGTGTATGGAAACACATGTACACACACACACACGTGTGTGTGTGTGTGTGTATATATATATATATATATATTTTAATTTCAAAGGGTTCAAGCACACCCAAAACATTTAGGACCCTGTCACTAACAGCCAGTTGTGATAATTCACTCCTTAATTCTGAATTATAATTGTTCCATACCTACTTCAGTTCTCCAGGTGTGATGCTGCCAGGCTTCTTTCTGATAGTGGCTCTACCCAAGTAAGGAATACTCTTCTACCCATTGAACCTTGGTCTTTCTTGCTGATCATTCTTAGGTCCTCCTTAAAATACCTTCATTGATGGCTCTTCTGGGTTGTTTTGTTTTTTTTGGTACCGGGGATCGAACTCGGGACCTTGTGCTTGTGAGGCAGGTGGCAGAACCACTGAGCTAAATCCCCGGTCCGACCTTGATGGCTCTTGACTGAGAATCTCTGAGTGTATTTGAGAGCAGTGGGGCAGAGACAGCCTTGAGAACTATGAAGGAGACAGCATCACAGCCCAGCTGATGGCTGTCCCAATGACATGACTCACATGAGCCCTGCAGAGGTCTTTTCAAACATATTCCTGCATCTATCTCTGTACTAGGTCATCTTTCAAAGATCAAGAGCCTGCAGCTAGGAAGTCAAGCCAAGGTGCCCTCTCGACTTTACCAGGTCTAACTAAACCCAAGCATACAGGCATTGGCTCTTTGCTTCTAACCTCACTCTGTCTTTGTGAGGTAATGCTGGTCCACTCTGACTAAAAAAGCATGTGGCGGAGCACCCTAAATGACACAGCCTCAATCACTTTTTGGCCTATTCCCAACCTATAGCAATGCAGCAGACATCTCTTCCAAATACCACCCCTCCTCTACCAGTCAACAGTAAAGTTTCTCTTGGTTTTCTGCACACCTTTTTGGATATCTGTCTCCCCTTTGGTATGAATCTTCTTTCCCTCAGATTTGCAGAAACCCAAGATTCCTTTCCCTTGATAAAAACAAACTCTTACATGATCTGGTAAACCTATCCCAAATAAGGGTGTAAACACTGCCTAATTTAAAGAAGTAAGTGGCACAAACAGTATTTGAGCATTAGTCTATATTTAGGACAGGCCTCAGTGACACCCCCACACTCAGACAGAGCTTTTATTCAATCTATGGAAGGTCAGCACAGCTGATTGAGAGCATTAATTACGTAGCTGTCACTGATATGAACATACATTAGTCATTGTTAGGCTATGTATACTATGGATAATCTGAGAAAGAAATGATAGATCCCTTTGGACTTAATAGAAAGACCCAAAATTAATTTTGTATCTGTGCAATAAAAAATGCAATGAAGAAAAAAATTTAAAATGTGTCATTTTCAAGCAAAGCAGCCATTCCAGTGGTGCACGGCCCACAGTTGCCAGAGGATCCAATACTTGGCTGTGTCTGGGGCCATGTGGGTGGGTGTTAAAGAGCCCATATGGTATGATGTTCATTTCCTGCATTCCAGGCAAACAGCAGGTGGACTATCTTCCGATTGTGTTTTTTTTAATGTACAAAGGAGCTAGCAAATCCAGAAGCTGGCAGGCAATGCAAGTCGGTTGGAAAAGAGGAAGGGCACTGGAAGAGAAATCAGCCGGTCTTGTATGATAATGATGATAATACTATAATGGGGCAATATTTCAGAATATTAATAACTGTATTTGTATTAATAACTGCAGTTGACTTGACTAACTGATGTACACCTCTCATATCAAGAGCTATGCAGTTTCTTTGGCATGCAGGTATTTTACCATCCTGTCATTAAAGTTGAGCAATGAGGCTTAGTGGCATAAAGGACATAAAGAAAAGTTCCTATAAAAAAGAAGGTGAAAGAGAAAGCATGTCCAGCATAGCTCCTGGAGCTCATGGATAACCAAGGAAAAGAAAGCAACCTATTTGATCTTGACTGACTTTGGCCTAGAAGACAGAACACGGCCACCTAAATCAAATAAATTGCCAAGACAGAGGGAGTGCTGATCCACTCCCGAGTTGAAATTATGCAATGAAACCTCCATTCAAGGATTCTGCCAGAGTGTTAGGGTGGATGAGTCGACCAAATGCAGGAAAGGCAGTGTTCTTTGCTTGCTATGTTCTATGCATAGTGTGCAAAGAATTCAGAAAGTTCTGTGTGCCCTAGTGAGGGACTAGAGAAAGGCTGGGAGAACCACTGGACTAGCAGAAGCCTTGAATTGGGAAAAGGAGGTGTTCATGTCAGGACCTTCAATGACCAGTGGCAACATCAAGTCACCAACTGGCAGCAGTGAATACCATCATTCATGAAGACACACAAACTTAAATATTGCATAGTTTCTCTTATATGAGAAATGCAAAGTATAAATAAAAAGCAAAACAAAAGATAGACAATAGTAAATACAGGAAAGAAGTGGGTCAATGGAAAAGGAGATGGAAAAAAAGGAATTAAAATGTGTTGTGTACATGTACCAACACCCCACATGAAAAATAAATGTATGTACTAATAAAAAAAGACCAAATGGAACTAGTCTTCCTGAAATTGATGCCAGTGCAGAGACTAAACCACTTAAACCCATGCCAAGACAAGGTAAGAGGTAAGCTATCTTCATCACAGGGACACATCATAAGCTTTCTTTCCCCACTGAGAAACTGTCTCGGAAATGGCAGAGTATATGGGGTGAGAGAAATAGCCCCATCATGAAGGTAGATTCTGAACTAAATATTTTCTTGAAAGTCTTTTTTAAGATCCTTATTTATTAATTGCAGTGTTAGGGATCAGACCTAGGGCCTCAGTACATGCCACTGAGCTCTACTTCCAGCCCTTGAAATTCTTTTAAAACCAGAAGGTAGCATAGTTTCTTCCACCACCCTGAGCCATCCCCTGCTGTGAAGCAGGGGGCTTACAAGAAAGAACTATGTCTTGTCTCTGTTCTTTTATTTCTGAGACAAAATACCCTATACCCCAAGTTAAAGGGGGAAGGGTTTCTTTAGCTCAGAGTTTATAGAGGTCAGCCCATAATCGACTGGCTCCCAAGCAGGGTGGTACATGGTACAGGGGCAACAGTTCATGGCAGTGGAAGACAGCAAAAGCAACCAGAGAACCTTAACAGCTTCTTTCTGCCCTTTTCATCTTAGCCAGACTACCGGGATTAGGGCAGTGCCAAACCAATCAATATACTAGCTTAGTAATCACAAACCCTTAAACCCAGCATCACACACTCTAGATTCAGCCACTTCTGAAAAAGTCACCTATGACTGCATGAGGCTTTAGGGGAACATCCAGATCCAAACCATAATATTAGTTAGAAAGTGTATTATCTCTGCACGTCTCAGTGGAATGGGTAAATATACTATCCTGATATCAGAGCTAACATTGGTTTGGCATTAAAGACATGCCAGGTGATGTGCAAAATATGAAATAAACTGTATTTAATCCTCACTGTGAAGTGGAACCGGTATCAATCCTCCTTTCCCAGCTGAAGAAATTGAAGCACAGTAAGACTAAATACCTTTCTCAAGGTCAATGGTAGAGTGAGAATTTCGACTTAAGTACTCAGACATAGAACTGATACTCATAAATGTTCTCAAAATTTCCTTTTTTGCAGATTTCACAGAAATACCTAGGTCTCTTTCTTGACCAACAATTTTTGAAATGAGACTGTTTAATGAAAACGGTAGACTCCCAGGCAATATGGGAAGATGAACCTATTTATATAAATAGTGAGTGTATTTTTATGCATAGTTATCTGAAGTGATAGTCACCAAGAGGTTGATAATTATTGACCCTGGCTAATAAGATTTGGAGTGACTAGGGGCCGGGGATTTAGCTCAGTGGTTTAGCTACCTGCTGCACAAGGGCAAGGATCCGAGTTGGATCCCCGGTACCAAACAAAAAAAAAAAAGAAAAGAAAAAAGATTTGGAGTGGCTAAATTTTTTCTTTATTCTTTTCTGTTTAATTCCAATTTTTATGTGATTATAGATTTACTTCACAAGCAGAATTATTCAATGAGATTTATATTAGGAGAGAACCGACTTCACTGAAATAAATCTGAGAATCTCAGGTGGTTAACAAGTACAGTTTTCTTTTGTTTCTGTTACAAGTCAGGCAATTTCCTTTTCAATGGAGCTTTGCAATCCAGTCTACTTCTAGTTACAGATCCACCATTTCAACACTTGGTTTTTAAGATCACAGAAGCAGAGGAAAGAAAATGAAGAATTTATATCAACTCTTCTCCTGACCTAGAACCAGCTATATGGCCCCAGTTAAACTATGAGGGATAAGAAGTAAGATACAAAGAACAAACTGGATAGGAGAGTAAAAAGAAAAATTCTTTAGACCAATTCAATATAGCAGAGTTTATTTGAGCAAAATAAAAATGATTTATAAATTGGGGAGCTTCCCATGATCAGAGCAGGTTCTAGGAACTCCCACCAATGTCGTCAGCAGACAGCATTTATAGAAAAACAGAAGTGAGGCATAGAAAACAACCTACTTAGCTATGGCCTAGTCAATGAACCAGTCAATTGGTAACAGATCAACTAGTTGTTTATGATCTGAGTTAACTGGCCACAGGACTTTCTGCAACCAAAGCTCAGTTTTTGTGACTCAGCTCTCTATTAGTTTGGTCTTTTGGGTCCAGTGCAGGTGCTCACTCAAGATACATGGCCTCCTACAAAATTCTCCTTAACATAGGTAGACACAAGGAATCTCTGGTACAATGTGCGTTCCATTTTGAATGAGTTTTTTTAAAAGAGCATGACTTCAAAACTCAAGCTGCCGGGGTTCATATCCCAGTGTAGACATTAAGTGATTTCATGAGTTTGATCAAGTTATTCAACTTCACTGTGCTCTTTCCTCAACTATTAAATAAGGATAACACAGTTAAACGAACTTACATGTTGGCCAGTATAAGAGATTGTTAATAGCCATGATAGCTCCTCCTATCTGGCATCCCGGCCCATTTGCAATGTGACTTTTCCATTTCTCCCATTAAAAATGAAGTTCATTTCCCCGTCTTTAGATCTGTGATTTCCTTGACCAAGCTTCTCTCTCACCTCTTGGAACTGCAGCTTGAAACATCTGTGCAAAAGAGCCTGGTTGAATCTATTAGAAGATGGAAGATCAAGTGAAAAAATAAACAAACCTCTAGTTGGAGTCCCTTAGGCCTCCTAGGCCTTCTCGCTTCCACCATGCCACCAGATAATAGGCACCACCAATAGCCAGACAAATGAGAGCTGAACAGGCCACTAGAGCTGATAGTAATTTGTAGCTTCATGCATGATTCCTGGCAAGAAAAGCAGAAATAACATCCAGCTAAGTCCAGCCCAAATAACTGACTCACAGAGTTATGAGCAGTTACAGTAAAATGGTTTTGCCCACAGTGTCTGGCTTACAATAATTTCATCATGCTACTTAGCACAGTGCGTAGCACACAGTAAATACTTAATAAATGTCAAGTGGCACTACTCTATCTTTATCTAATTTAAAGCTCATAAAATTTCTATAAGGCAAATAGCAGAGATTTCTAATCTCATTTCATAGGTAAAGAAATGAAGGGCCAACTGATGAGTGGATAAAGAAGATGGAGGTTTTTATACAATGGAGTACTACTCTGCCATAAAGGAGGATGAGCTTCAGACACTTTTAGCTAAATGGATGGACCTTGAAATTCTTAAGTGAAATAAATTGGACACACATGTTTAAATACTGCATTGTTTCTCTGGTGTGAGAAACTGGAAATAAGGACTGTGATGTGTAATGGATGTTGGGAAATCGGAAGAAAGTGTTTGAAAGGGAAGGGAAACAAGAGAGGAGGGAGGGAGAAAGGAAGGAAGGGACAAGAAAAACAGTGAAAATAGAAGGAAAAAATGGAAACAAAGCTTTTGTACATGGGGAGGGGAGGGAGCTTGAGGGGGAATGGAATAAAATAAAATAAAATAAATTAATTAATAGAAAAATAAAATAAAATGAACTGAAAAAAAAAAAGAAATGAAGGGCCATAGATGGTAAATGATTGACCTAAAGTCACAGATTCCTTGAGGGAGTCAAGTTAGCATTTACACTTTAACACCGTGAATCCTTACTCTGTACAGCCCCCTTCCACAAAATAATTCCCTTTATTGACAGGAACCAGGAGCTGCAAAGCAATACAGTGGGCCCTCAAGTTACGACCGGCCTGATATACGAACAACTTGGGTTAATTAGGTTAACTCAGCTGCCTCCTGTTATGTACAGCGTGTACCCAAATAAACATCTAGGTCTCGGCTGTATCAACTTAGTTGCAAGCAGCCCTCAGGAACTCATCGAGTTCATAAGTCAAGGGTCCACTGTATTCGCTATGGAGTTTCCAAATTACTCATTTCCCATTAAAATACTTCAGCAGCATTCTAGTGTCCAAGTCTTTCCTGTAATGGCTGTTAGTACCTGCAATATTGTTTCAGTTGTCAACTTACAAAAAGTAAGTTAAGTTAAGTAATTGTTTTTAATGGCAAAGAAAAGAGTTTCCTTGGCAGAAATTTGAAAAAAATCTCTTCACATCAGAATTCAGATTTGCAGAGTATCCACGTATCTGACTCAGCAGTAACCAAAATTCTCTGGGGATGAGTCCCATCACTTTGGTGAAGGACCCTACTGACCTGTCAGTTGCAAGTATTTATAAATTCCCAAATACACCATTTCCTCACCAATTCCTCCAAGCATTTTTTTAATCATATACATATCTCAGTGAGTTTTAAAGGTTTTTGTTCTCTTAGAGTTGCAAGATGGATTCTATCCCATTGATTCTACAGAGATCCATTTCTATTGCATATAAATATTTCTAATTTTTCTTTGTACCCCAAAGTAAGCCAGCAAACCTAACTAATCTTGTTCTTTCATTTTCTCGTATTTGATTCATCACCAAATCTTATTTGACTTTACCTTCAAACTCTACCCTGAATACAAGCACCTCTCATCATCTCTACTATCATAGCCCCTAGTGTAAGTTATCAGTGTTTCTTGCTTAGTTCAATACAGAGAAACAAAACCAATGGGAGACAGATATACATACATATACATACACGTGTATATATGTATATATATATATATATGGATAGACATAGACACAGAATGAGAGAGAGAGAGAGAGAGAGAGAGAGACTTTATTTGAATACATGTAGGGTACTGCATGATTTTTCCCCTATAACTTGGCATCTACTGAGCACAGACAATGTGACCTTAAAAGAGAATGAATCGGGCTTTGGCTGATAGGCTTAGAGTTACTCTGGGGAGGTATAAGAGCTGCAGAATCATTTAGGCTTTCTTTCTCTTTTTCCATAAGATTCTGACAAGTAACAAAAGCAATAACTCCCTGGTGAGAATGAAATGATGAAGGGTCTTTGAAAATAATTCTCTTGTGGGAATGAAATAAGGAAGAGTCTTTGAAATTCTCACATCTCTCTGAACACAGCAAATGTGAATGAAAGATCTCAGGAAGTTTTCACAGAGGTTGTTGCTGAATCACCAGCCTCCTGTAGTAGTTGTGGATTAAGTGCAACCTGCGGTAAGGTCATCAGAAATGGCTGTAGCTTCCAAGGCAAGTACATGCTGGTAATGACAAGCTGCTTAGACTCAAAGCTGCATTCTAGCCCCAACCCCAGTCCTGACTCAACACGAGGCTCTTTGATTTTCTAATGGATCTTTCACGAGGACACACCATACTTAGTAAACCTTTCTTGACCTAACTAACCCAGACTGAAGATGACAAAAACAGCGAGGGATTTAGTATTTCAGTCACATTCTTCTGTGTGTCAGTACCTTTAAGGAACACAGACAGGTGGCCATGAAGTGGCTAAAGAGCAAAATCCCTGGCTTTTGCAGTTAGTGTGCAAAGTGTTAGGAAGACTGTAACAGAGGCTGAAGATTTTTGTGCAGATAGGAAGACACTTTGCGTCAGAGATTGACTCATCTATTCATTAGTTTCCTTCAATAAACATTTAGGAAGTACCTACTATTTGCCACAACAGTGCTATGGGGAAATAGGGATGAATACAATGTGGCCTCTGGCTTTAGACCTAGGACGATTCCCCAGTACATTTCTTTTTGGTACCAGAGATCGAACTCAGGACCTTGCTCTTGCAATGCAGGCGGCGGAACCACTGAGCTAAATCCCCGCCCCCAGTACACTTCTGATACCAACAATTCCTTCTACAAGATTGGCCAACCCCAGTACAGTTTACCTCTGTGCAGTTCAGGTTCAGAGTTTACGGCGGCCTCAGTCATATGCAGATTTTTCCTTAGAAGCTAACTAATAATTGTTTGTGGAAACCCCTGCAATTTTGCAGAAACTACAAATATCCTCCGCAATTGTTTGGGGGGTTTTTTGGCGAGGGGTTTGCAAGTAGCCAATCCAAGAACGTTATTCAGTTTTCCTTGCTGCTGATTGGCTGCTGCCCTGTAACCCATCTCCAGCACGTGCACCAGCATTCCTGCATCATAACAGGTGGCTGTACCTTGTGTAGCTATCTCCAGGGTTCTCGGTTTTGTTCTTAAAACCCAAAGGTCCCTAAGATGCTGCCAAAATGCCCTGCACCTTTTAAGGCTTTACTAATACAGTATTATATTAAATTAAATTACATAACTATGGGAGACGTAGCTTATTTAGGGTTTAAACTATAAAAATAGGCATTTTTCTGATCATATCTGAAATTTGCAGTTTTTCACAATTCTCAAGTGGTTTAGGAACATAAACTCTACGAGTTTCAGGAGTCCACTGTGTCATCTCTATGGCCTCATTCAGAGCCTTTCCTCCAGAAATTGTAACCCAGGACTAATGGGAAAGATAGCCATTTGTCCCTAAGGACACCATTTGGAAACCTAGTACCATTATGACCAAATTATTTATCATGTGAAGGAACAATGTCTATTATTAGAAAAGGAACAATGACTACATTAGCAAAGGAAGCCACTACACTGACTCAAGCTAAAGGAGAAGGAAGGGAGGGAAGAGGAAAGTGGAGAGAGAAAATCTTTTCCCTCGGAAATGAGAAAACAATGAAGAGATATCAGTCTAATTGTTTTTGAAATTAAAAGAGGAAACCCTAAGCACAACAGCAACATCATCCCTATTATGTAGCTTGAAATGGAAAGTGAGACCTTGATAAGCGAACCAAGCAACTGAGGAGAGAAATGTTTCTTAAGTATCCTTCAGTACGCTTGTCTGTGTTTCTGTTGTTGCCCTGGAGGACCGTGAATATATCTCCCCCCACACTATCCTCCTATTACATTGCATTATTTCATTTAAGATAGAAAGAGATGGTTTCTAATGCATACAAACGAAAAAGATAAAAAGAAAAACATAAGCAACAAATTTCAATAGGCATTTTTCCAAAGAAGATACACACACACAAAGATGGTCAATTACGAAATTACAAAATTAAGTAGGGAATGTACAAAAGATTAGGGAAGTATGAAATCAAACTCAAAATGAGATACCATTTCAAAATTACTGGGATGACTATTAAAAATAAAACAAAATGAAAAACAGAAAATAACAAGTGCAGACAAAAATGTGGTGAAATTGAAATGTCAATCATTTGCTAATAGAAATGTAAAACTGATATAGTCACTTTCAACACAACGTTGAACACGGAGTAGGAGTCAGCAATTCTATTCCTAGGAGAGAAATCAATGTCCATACAAAGATTTGCACTTGAATGTTTATATCAGCATTATTTATAATAGCAAAAAAATAAAAATAACCTGAATGCCCCAAATGTCAATTGGTGAATGGATAACAAAGCACAGTAGTGTATATATCTACACAATGAATATATTAAGCAATAGAAAAGAGCAAAGCACTGATAATAAAGCAGGAAGGCAGGGTGTGGCAAAGCTGGTTTGGGGAGTCAGCATGACCAGATGCCAGGACATGTACCAAATAATTCCCAAAGTCCCATATATGGAGTTCCCATGATGTGTGGAAGAAATAAAGAGGCAGAACACCACTGAAAGTGCAGTACTCTGGCTTTCCCCATGGTAGCCCACCTTGTGTCCCCCAGAGTGTACTTTTATTTTGGTTTTCATTTTCAATATTTCTTCTCCTTTATTTGGTCTAAGTTCTCTCTGCAGAGCCAGTTTTGCCCTTATCCCTCACTTTTAATTTTTCAAATAAACTTTGTCACCATTTTTGCTCATTTCACTCAATTCTTTGTTGAAGACAGAAAGAACTTGGATACCAAGGTGCCAAAACCTCAAAACCTGATATTTATTTGGCTTAGCCAGCTGGGAGACTCAGGTACCAGGAGATTCAGATAAGGACCTACAGGCACATGTTTTTTTCTTGTCTCTAAAATGTTGTGAAGGCTTCTTTTTCTTCTTCTTTCCCTTCCTTCTTCCCCTAAGATGGGAATCTGTGAGGTTTTTTTCTCATGGTGCCAGGAAGTGCTTCCTAGTCCAGCATGGGGCTAGGAGAAGTGAACATATGGCCTTTGTTTTTCATCCAGCTGCAATAGGCTTATTTTTTCTTTTTTTAATTTTTAATTTTATTGGTACAATTTAGGTATACAATACAATGACATTCATCGTTGGAAATTTGCATCTTTACATAACCTCTCCTGGTTCTTATTTTTCCCGCTTCCCCTGCCCTCCCTTCAACCCCTCCATCCCTCCCTATTTACAAAGACTTTGTTCCCATTTTTTCATTTTCTCATGTTGATTCCATTTCCTTCTTTCCTTTCCCCTACCACTCCCACTTCCCCCTCCTCTTTGCCCCTTTTCTTCCTATT
>NW_004624791.1:3696047-3750491 GCF_000247695.1 Heterocephalus glaber
ATCTCCTGGAAATCTGTTTGCATCTGTTTTATGGATTCCATTTGTTTCCTATGTTGGGATTCTATCATGTTCCTCAGCTCCTCTCTAGATTTATTAATCATATCTTGCACTATGAGCACAATCTCTGCTGTTATCTGAGATATTGATTCTGATATTGCTTTTTCCAGATCCTCTTTTGTTCAAGGAGTACAGGTGGTTGAGTATTAGAGTGTTCCATCTCATTTCCCTTTGGCGTTGCTGTAGGTGATCTGGAAGTCTGGTTTTGAGACCTATTTACCTGTCTTCTCATTCTGATGGGGGATGGGAGTGCTGTTGGCATCCTCACGGCTCATGTCCTCTGCTCTGGGTGCCGTGAAATGGGAGCCCAGAAGCCCCTTCCTCTGGGCTGGGAGTGGTGGTACTGCTGACTTTATTTTCCCTTGTTTGTGCTTACTCTGCAGGTACAAGTTAAGTAGCCAGAGAGCTTGTTGTGTTATGTGTGCAATTTATATCTTGGTATGGCTTGTTGTCCACACATTTGTTTGCTATATTTTGTTACCCTTTTGGGAAATTAGCCTGATCTCCACCTACCCCAGTTTGTAACTGGCTTTTTCTTTTGGGTTACTGATTTGGTCTGGAATGCTGCCATGTTGCCCTGTCACATGGCTGGCTGCCATATTGTCTTGTTATGCAGCTAGACACTATCTTGCATCGACTGCTGCCATTTCTCTCCTTTTTCCTTTTTTTCCCAGTTGGCTTTATGAGCTGAGCTTCTTCTTTTAGAGAACATGTGGGCTTTTGGAAACAAGAGGGAAGAACCTATTTTCTTTTGAATTATTATTTTTTTTTTTGGTACTGGGGATCGAACTCAGGTCCTTGCGTTTATGCAGCAGGCGGCGAAATCACTGAGCTAAATCCCCAGCCCTCTTTTGAATTATTTTAACACTGTCTTCCCACACTGGACAGAAAAATTTGTCCTCTAAAAAAAAAAAGCAAAACAAAAACTCCTGTGGCTTTTGCCAGTGGGGCAGCAACAAAAGGCACAAGAGGTGTGAACATTTTATGGTGTGAACTGCCATTCCCTGTGCACATGGCCTCCTCTCACCCCCTCTCCGTCACCTTGGTCTGGGTGCACAGAGAGGCTGGGTTGGGAACGCAGCCACTCTGACTGATGTACACATCCATGGAAGCCTGAGGAGAGGACAGGTGGGCCAAAGCTACCGACATGCATGCCTTTGTGTTGGTGTTGAGTCCCTGCACCCTGCAGTGGGAGGCAGCCAGGCCAGCCCTAGATAACTGGGCTCCCTCTGGGTCCAAGAGCCCTCCTGGAGCTATCCTTTGTTGGCCTGGTTCCTTCCTTGTTTGAACACAGGTAATTCAAGAAGATATGCCTGACAGCCTGAGCAGAACAAATGAACAGTGTTTAAAACTTAACTAAAGTGATTGTGAATATACAAAAGCAGAATCATCCCTGCTCTTAGGGGAAAAAAAGTATTTCAATCTCTAGTGCCTCAAACAAAGTATCAAAGCCTTTTTACTATCAGACTAAAATACAAGAGATATTTTTCCCATATGGCTTCACTCTCCTTAAGTAGAGAGCCATTGAGTGGCTCAACTGTGTGGCTAAGGGAACTCCATTTGGGAGGAGTCAAAGGACTAGGTAAGGCCATTAAGTGGCTCATTCCTCTTCTCCCTAAGAAATTAATGAGCCCCAATATGGAGACAAAAAAGGCCTCAGTGGGCTTTCTTCTGTGCCTCTGTGAATGATGGCCAGCATCACTCTATGGTTCAGTCAGAGATGTATATCTAGTCAGTGTTAGGGTCTCACAAGGAATGCTTTGTGGGGCTTTTGGGTCTCCTCTTTCCTCATGAGATGCCATCTTAGGGAGCCAAGACCTATTTGTCTCTCTCTTTTGGCCCCAACACAAGCCAATGGGAAATTTCTTGGACTTGCCATGAAGATTTCACCAACTTTGCCACTAGGCCATATCTTTGATGAATGGGAAAGGTTTGATCCTGACAATTTAAAACACGAACAGTTTATCTACCACTACAATAGAGTTTGAGTTCAGTATGAATTGGGAAATGCTGAGAGATGGGTACAGGATGGCACTTTAAACTATGAAACTATTCTTTAGTTACAGCATTTCTGCTTAAAACATAAAAGATGGAATGAAATCCCTTATGTCTAGGTTTTTGTGACTCTTTTATCACATGAAATGCCCCCCAAAGGAGAGGATAACCCTGTCCTGGAACCCCCACTTGTCTCTCAGGGGATGTGGGTCTCTCTGGTCTGTTTGGTAAAAACAACCACACTGGGAGGTCTCCTCAACCTCCACCTTATAGGTCCCAGGCCAATAAATCAGGTCCATTCCCTCCAGGTGACTCAGGGACTCATTAGAGCCTCGAACCCAGCATTTCTCAGCCCCCTAATCATTCTCTACAGACAGCTTTAACTCCTGCAGGATGAACCCCAAGTGGTGCTTCTTATTACTCTAATTCACAAGAGAGGTCCCAAGGGTGGAAGGGAATACTTGAATGCAGGTTCTTTTGCAGATATCCAGCAGTGCAAAGAATAACTAGGCCAACTGTCAGAGGACCCTAGTAAGTTTGTAGATGGGTTTCAAACTTTGACCCTTCTTTTGATTTATCATAAGATGTCCAGTTCACCTTGGTCATTTGCTATACCCCAGATGAAAGACAAAGAATCTTACAAGAGGCTAGGAACTATGCAAATGAACAATATGCTTTATAAGGGGAGGGAAACCACCCCAGAGAGGCTATTCTTCCTTCAACAGAACCAAACTGAGATTATAATACTAGTGTGGGACTAAAAATGATGTCTGATACGCTAGCTGCTCTTACCTGGGGGATAAAAGGATGCATTAGAAAGTCTGTTAGGTATGATAAAGTGAGTGGGGTCATACAGGGCACAGAGGAGAATCCAGCTGTCATCTGTAGTCAATTACTAAAAATCTTTCTTGACTATACTAATATAGATCTATCTTCCAGGGAGGGAGAAGTATTAGTGGGATGCCATTTCGCTTGTCAATCAGGCCAAGCTATTCGGCATAAGCTACAAAATTTTCAGATAGGGCCACAAACACTTGTGGCTCAATTGCAGAACATGGCCTTTTCTGTGTTCAACAATCAGGACCCAGAGGAGGGACAGAAGAAAAAGGCTGAGATTATAGCTATTGCAATTGGCAATGCTTTAAACCCACCCAGATCATCTAAGAGAAACTCCAGGGACAAACAGGAAAAGAGTTCCTGTTTCAAGTGAAAGGGAATTGGATGCTGGTCACGAGATGGCATCAAGCCACCATCTGGGCCCTGCTCCAAATGTGAGGCAGCTGATGCGCCTGACTGGTGGCATTGGAGGTTTGACTGTCCTTGTTCCCAGAGAGGAGCTAGGCCAGCCAGAACCCTCATTTCCTGCTCTGACAACTGAAGAGGCCCAGAGGAACCTGCAAAGCTCCTGTCCATGCACATCACATCTCCTCTGAGGAACCCTGGATAAACTTGGATGTCATGGGTGAGCCACCCCAACTAGTAATTCACACAGGAGTGGCTCATTCTGTTTTGATTTCCTTCTCTGGAAAACCTCCTCGAGGTCTATAGCTACAGTTGGGGTTGAGGGGTCTTCTAATTAGAGATTCTTTATTCCTCCTCTGACATGCCACTTTGAAAGCCAAATAATTAACCATGTGTTTCCAATTGTCCCACAGTGTCCTACTCCCTTGCTAGGAAGAGCTTTACTGGCAAAATTGGGGGAAATTCTCAAATTCTGGCTTAGGCCAAAACAGATTTTACTTGTTAAGACTACACCAGGTCTCCCTGACCAAATTCAGTTATGCCTGTAGTTGTAAGACTAAAAGACCCAGCTGATTTTCTAACCGAAAGCAGTATTCAATCAAGGAAAATGCCTCCAGCTACTCATAGACCGGTTTCTCAGCTACAGCTTCTGAAACCTTGTCAGTCCCCTTGCAATACTCCCATTCTCCCTGCAGTAAAGCCCTCAGGAGAATATCAGATGGTACAAGACCTCTGCCTCATTCATGAGGCTGTCATTCCAACCCCTCCTCTAGTGGCAGATCCACATACAATTAATTCTCTCTCAAGTTCCAGGGGACAGTAATTGGTTCTCAGTCTTAGATTTAAAAGACACAACTTTTTTCCCGTCTCCCTACATTCAGGCTCCCAATTTCTGTTTGCCTTTGAATGGGAAAATCCCATTACCAGAGAAAAGCAGCAATATACCTGGACAGCTCTCCCACAGGAATTTAGAGACATTCCTCACCTTTTTGCTCAGGCGCTAGATAAATACTTGAGGAACCTAAGGCTTAAACAGGCAACCGTCTTACAGTACGTAGATGACATTCAAGTTTGTACTCCAACTCAAGAATTACCCAACTCACTCTCATTTTCACAGGATGAGGACTAGCAGCAATCATTCGACACATCTGCAAAGCTTGCCCACTCTGTGCTTCCAATTATCCAGATGTATCAGTCAGTGCTTACAAGAGAAACAGATATAATATAAGATATATAAATATATAAAAATGTACAAGTTTGGCTTATAGTGGCCACCCACAGAGTCAGGTGTGGAAGAGTGCAAAAGGTCTATTTATGGGCTGGAGATCCGAAGGATCCTGTCAAAGGCCTGGAGGGCTGGGGATTTAGCTCAGTGGTTCCAGAACCTGCCTTAGTGAAAGGCAATATGGTGTAGTGGGTAAGAAGCTGGCCTCTAAACCAAATCCAGCACCTGTCTTGCAAGCGCAAGATCCTGAGTTCGATCCCTGGTACCAAAAAAAAGGCCTGGAGCTCCATGTAGTGACTGATTTGAGTCCATATCAGGAGGCCAAAGGGTCTCCACCGGAAGGCTGAAGGGTAGGAGCTGGAAGCTGAAGGGTTTGCACTGGAAGCCAAGAAACGACGTCCAAGATGAAGGTGAAGACTGGAGCTCCTCCGAAGAAACAGAAGCAATCCTTCCTTACTCATTTCCTCTTATAACATTTGGGTGACAATTCTCCTATGATGGGTTTTCCACACCCAAAACTATGCTGAACCAATTTAGTTGGGTGTTACTTACTCAAGTTGACACAATCAATCAACTGTCACACCAGGCAAGGCCAAACCACCTCCTTTGTTAGAACCTGTACAGAGAGGCACATACCCTGGGGAGGACTGGCAATTAGACTTTACCCATATGTCACTATGTGGAGGATTTACATAGATGCTAGTCCTGATTGACACCTTTACAGACTAGATTGAAGCGTTTCCTACCCATTCAAAAAAGGCTTTAGAGGTAGTCAGGGTGCTTCTTAAGGGAATCATTCCCAGATTTTGACTACCCCCTTCCCTCCAGAGTGACAATGAGCCTTCTTTTACATCCCAAATAACGCAGGGAGTGGCAAAGGCTTTAGGAATAAAGTACCAGTACGACCTCCATTCCACTTGGCAGCCTCAATCTTCTGGAAAGGTAGAAAGAGCCAGCCATACCCTAAAGTGAGCGCTGGCAAAACTTTTCAAAGAGGTGTCTGAGCCCTGTCTGGTGCTCATGAGGGTTCGTAACGTGCCCCAAACTGGATTAAATTTGCTCCCATCTGAGATGTTACATGGGAGGCCATTTCCATCCTCTGAGATAATAGGAGACCCAGAGACCATGAGACTTTTACTCATCAAACTGGGCCAAGTACAACAGGCTATCCAACTGTATGGGAATAGAGTCCTGCCAGCTCCTGACCCAGGGGGGACCATCTAGTGTCCCATCCTGGAGACCAAGTGCTCATAAAAACTTGGAGAAAAGGGACTCTTGCAGACCAGTTAAAGCCACTTTTCAGTGATCCTTGCCACAGCCACTGTAGTAAAGGTGGCAGAGATAGAAAATTGGATTTATCTTTCTAGAACAAAGCCAATCCCACTTGAACTGTCAGAAGAAAGAGTTCACCCAAAAGGAAAAATCTACTCCTGTGAGCCCTGGGAGACTTGAGATTTCTCTTCAAAAAGTAAGACTCTAGTGCTATTATAAGCAGGATCTTGCTAAGGCCATGGCTCTCAGACTCTTGAGAATTTATCTGGCATACCTCTCTGACTTGGATTCTCTTCTATAGGAAGTGTGGAAATCTGACCAGCTCCTCATATTTGCGCTAAAAGTAAAGGTTTTTTTCTCCTATCAAACAGGCAGCTCACTGATCACTAACTCTTTTCTCATTATCTTCTGACGGGTTTTTTTTTTCTTCAACTCAGGCAGTGAGCCACAGCACCTTCAAGGTAGTTGGAGTACACATAATTCTCAGTAGGTAAGGTCTACAGCTTTTTCCTGTTTGAAGAAGCTATAGGAGACAGAGACCTCCACTCCTTCAGCACCCCGTAAAGAATTATGGGGATTTGTGTTTCTCAGGGGAAAATGAGGCAGGAAGGCAGGGCGTGACAAAGCTGGTTGGAGAAGTAAGTGTAATCAGATCCCAGGACATTTGCCAAATAATCCCTAAGGCCCCATATATGGAATTCTCATGGGATCCCACAAAATGTGGAAGAAATGAAAAGGACACTACTGAAAGCATGCTACCATGTGTTTTCTTATGGCAGCTCATGTGTCCCCCCAGGGTGTACTTTTATTTTGGTTTTTATTTTTAATTTTTCCTCTCTTTTATTCACCCCAAGTTCACTCTGAAAAGCCAGTTTCTCCTTTATCCTTCACTTTCAATTTTTCAAATAAACTTTTTCACCATCTGCTTGTTTCACTCAATTCTTTGTTCAAGACAGAAAGAACTTGGAAACCAAGGTGCCAGCACCCCGAAACCAATAACAGTATAACCTACTACATTGATAAACCTTAAAATATTACTCATAAGTCACATATTATATGATTCCATTCATAAGAAATTTTTGAAAAGGCAAACCTATGAAACTAGAATACAAGTTAGCGGTTGCCTAGGAGTAGGAGTCGGGAATGGGAGTAATTGCAAATGGTCATGAGATTTGTGTTTGGGGTGACAGAAATGTTGTAAACTTATGTTGAGGTGCCTGGGGAGGTAGAGCACTTGTCTAGGACATGCAAGGCCTTAGGTTTGATCTCCAGCACCACACAAATAATAATATTAAGTTGTGATAATGGTTGCATTACTTCAACACTATAATAGAAAGTATTGAGTTCTACATTTTAACTGGATGAAGGTGTCAGTTACTCTTAATTGTCAACTTGACTGAATAAAGACTCCTGGAGAGGATACTGGATCATGAAGTACTGTACTCATCAGTGGGTTAATCCACTGATTTTCTTAGCTGAATGTGCTATTAGAAGATGGGGCCCAGTTGGAGGAGGTGGGTCATTGGGGTGTACCTTTAGAGGGCCTGTCTCTCACTGGCACTCTTCTACTGAACCAACCATAGACTGACCTCTGAAATGGTGAGCTAGAATAAAGTTCTCCTTTAGGTTGTGTCAGGTATTTTTTCCCCTGGCAGCAACAAGAGACCATGAATATGCTTAATTTTATAGCATTTCAATTATATCTCAATAAAGCTGTTGAAAGTTAAATGCAAGGTCAAATTCCTTGAAAAATATAATTTACCAAAACTTATAAAAGGAAAGAGAAAATTTGAATGAAACTAAAATCAGTGAAATTGAATCATTCATTAAAAAAATCCCACAAAAATCCCCTTCACATCAAAATAACTTTAGTGATGAATTCTTTAAGAAAAAAGCTACTAATCTTACAAAAAAAAAAAAAAAACTTCTTTCAGAGACTAGAAAAGAGTAAAGGATAGTATCTAAGAAATTTTGTAAGACCAGAATAACCTCAAAGTTTCCTTCCATTCCTACTTTACAGTGTTAAATTTTATCAAATTTTTTGGTATATATTAAGATGATTATATGGATTTTCTTATTCATATATAAAGGATAATATATTATGACCAAATGAGATTTATGCCAGGAATGAAATCTTGGAAAAAACATAAAAATAATAAATTAGTTTCTTAGTTAGACTTCACTAGGATGAAGAATTTCTATTCATTAAAAATACCACTAAGAGAAGGAAAAGACAAACCACTGCCTGGGAAAAGATATTTACAATACATGTATCTAATGAGCTTAATTCTAAAAACATATGTATATTATATACAATAAATATAAGTAAATGCACATATAATTATATATGATATATGAATATAATATTTACATATTATATTAATCTGACATATCATGCAAGTTAATCTTAATTGTCAGTTTGACTGGATTATGAGACTACAGAGATATGATCAGACTATGGAGGTGCTATGCTCAACCACTGAATAGGCAGTCAGGAAGTGACTCAGTGGAGGTGGTCTCAGTGGAGGTGGTCTCAGTGGAGGTGGGACACTGGAGGTGTGCCTTTGGAGAACATATCTTTCATTGGTGCTCTCCCTCTCAGCTGCCATGGGGTGAGCAACCTTGCTCTACCATGCCTTCCCAACATGGTGTTTGTGCCATGGAGCCAGCCAATTATGGACTAAAACCTCTGAAACCATGAGCCCAAATAGATCATTAGCCTGTTTTATATTGTATATCTTAGGCACTTTTTTTTCCAGCAACAAGAAAGCTGACCAATACACACACATATGCATATACATTCCAGGAGTATACTGAGGCCAGGGTCATGGGAAAGTCTTCCCAGATGCAGAAAGCAAAGGGTTCATTGTAGGGAATATAAAAGCAATAATAAAATTGACTAAGAGTTAATCTATACTTTTTTACTGTCATATACTGTACTGTAAATTTTAAAAAATGTTGTAAACAATACTCTTCTAGAAAAAAAATCTTTTATTGGTCTAAGTACTAACATATTATCTACAGACCTACAGTAACTCATGATCTTTTCAGGTAGTCCATGGGGTAAAATTTTTTTCATATTAATGCTAAAACATTATTTGTCTTTTTCACTGTGTTGACTGTGTGCACTGCTGTTCTAAAACAATGATGAGTAAAACTATTTATTCCATAGCACAAACCAAAGCAGTGGCACAGATTATACTAGTACATATTGAAAAAACAAGTTACTTCAATTCTGTCATTCAATGTGACTGGAGATTTTTTTCTTTTTAAGTTTTTTAAATAATGTAACAATGTTAACTATGTTGCATAATTTTAGGAGTAAGGGTAAATTTTATCTCATACATAAAATATTTTGCTAAATTTTAATACTATTTGTAAAACTAAAATGCATCCTTCTAGTAGTCATTATTTTTAAACTAAAGACCAACTCAAAATATTTTTGTTGATTACTACATTATTTTTATTGAAAAATAATTTTATCATATATAGGAAGGAGAAACTAACAAATGACCTTCTTTTTTTTCCATTAAGTTTACTGGTACATTTTAGGTGTACAATACAGTTACATTCATTATTGGGATCTTGTACCTTTACATGATGTATCTTGTTTCTCATTTTTTCCCCATTCCCCTGACCTCCCTTCACCCCCTTCACCCCTCCCTATTTACAAAGACTTTGTTTCCATTTTTTCCTTTTCTCATATTTTTCCTTTTCCCTTCTTTCCTTTCCCCACCCTTCCAACTTCCCATACTCCTTTAGACCTCTTGAGATGTCATATACTCTAGGTACATCACTGTTAACATCATAATGGTCACATACCTGATGCTTTTTTCCTGAGTTAGGTATCCAAAAGTTTACAAAGATATCTATAGCACCTGTATTTATATGTCCTCTTTTGAGTCTGATGCTTTCCACTTAAAATTATCTACTGATGAATGTATAGTTAGTTCATTTTCTTCAATTTTCTTAGTCTGATCCTATTATTCACAACTGTGCTCATGTCAACCCTTAAGTGAAGCCCTCTCAACTCTAGATAATTAGACTCCTACTGTGGTCTCAAAGCATTTTGTAGATATGTAACTCAATGAGAGCACTTACAGCATTGAATTTAGCCTATCTTCTCTTTTGAGCTAGTCAGCTGAGGAATCCAACTCCTAGTCTAAGGCCTAATACAAAATAAGATCTCATTTATTGTATTAGAGATCTTCAGACAAACAATGAATAAAATGGAGATGAATGTGGGTGGGGTGGGGGGAGAGAGAGAGAGAGAGAGAGAGAGAGAAAGACAGAAGGAGAGAGACAGACAAACAGAGAGACAGAGACAGAGACAGAAACCAGAAACAGAAACAGAAAGAGAGACAGGAAGACAGAGAGACAGAGAAAGACCAGGAAAGCCAATAGTGTAGTTTTGATTATTCCAAATGCTAGTAGGCTCAAAATTGAGGAAAAGTGATGTTTTGATTCAAAACAGGAAGCTAGACTCCAGTTTAAGCAGTTGGGTAGAAAGGCTTCCTTCCCACTCATCCTTTTGTTCTATTCAGACCTCAGACTGATAGGACGAGGCCCATTCACATAGAGAACACAGTCTGTTTTCCTCTCTCTACTAATGTAAATGCTATATTCCTCCAAAGCACCCTAATAGAAATATCCAGATAATGTTTAACGAGGACCTGGGAACTCTGTGGCCCAGTCAAGGTGACACATTAAAATTAATCATCAGGGCCAGAGATCTAGCTCATGGTAGTGTTTGCCTGGCATGTGTGAGGCCCTGGGTTCAGTTCCCAGTAACACACACACACACACACACACACACACGCACGCGCACACCATCATTTATTAATTACTGAATGAATTAATTTTTACAATCAATATCTCAGGAGGAGAATATGCATATAAAGATCATATTTATAAAACAAAGTAAAATAAGGGTCAACAAGGGTTTCAGTAGCACCCCTTACCCATGAAATCACCTGCTGTCAGTGATTTTGCTTTCTTTGGGTTCAGTTACCCATGGTCAACCACATCTGAAAATATTAAATGGAAAACTTCAGAAATAAATAACTTATAAGTGTTAAATTTTACTACAGTATATTCTAATAATTATTCTACTTTTCTATTGCTTATTGTTATTAATTTCTTGATCTCTTGCTTTTCATAATTTATAAAGAAAACTTTATAATGCGTGTGTTATGCATAAGAAAAAATATATATAGGGTCTAACACTGTCCAAGGTTTCAGACATCAACTAGGAATGTATCCCCTGCAACTAAGGGGACTTACTATGCATAGAATCCAAGTTTTACTTCATCTAAGAATTAACTTCTTATCTCAGGAGCAAAGGATAAATACGATTCTGATAGAAGACTTGAGTGATGTAGGTGGTGGGCAGGATCTTACAGAGGAAGCAGATTCAATATAGAAAGCTCTTCTCCACTTTAGATGCGGCACACATTTGGAAAGCAACATCTTCTAGTAAAGCAGATTCCTGAGACTGGAACACAGATAACAAAATATACAAGATGCTCCCCCAGAGAAAATCCAAAACACTTTCTAGTACTAGAATATCCACTGTCATTATCCTCAGAGATCA
The DNA here is from genome assembly GCF_000247695.1 of Heterocephalus glaber. The sequence continues at coordinate 3,707,432 of NW_004624791.1, forward strand.
ATCTTAGTTCCAAATTAGTTACCATTGAGACTATCTAAATCTCATGATTTTCCCTTAGTGATGTTCAAGAAAATGCAGACAGATATCACTATGGTTTCTACCTAGATATGCCTATAAGGCCTATTGTGATCATAGGTGGGACCTTTGAGTTGGATTTTAGGGGCACTATAGCTGACTTGCTGTTAGGAAGCAGACCCCAGGTGGGAAAGGTGGGTGGTAGTTAATTGTGATGTCAACTCAAATGGATTAATAAACATCAAGCAGATTAGTGGAGCATAGTTAATTCTGAGTGTGTCTGTGGATGACTGATGGGTAGGCTACAAACAGAGGAGGGAAGACCTACCCTGGATTCGGATGGCACCAACCAATAAGCTTGTTACCTGGATGGAATAAAAGGGGAAAGAAGGAACTCTCCCCTTTTGCTTCTTCAGAGGAGCACTAATCTTCACCTTTACCTTTGGATGTTTATCTCCAGTTCCTTTAGGCTTCTGGTGCAGACTCTTCAGCCTTCCAATGCAGACCCTTTGGCTTCCTGGGATGGACTTGCAATCGGGCTCAGCAGTGAGCTCTAGGTCAACTTTTGATTGGATCCTCTGACTCTCCAGTGATGGTCATTTTGTATTCTTCCATCCCTGATTCCACATCTACCAAAAATGTAGGCACACTTCAGCAGTTCACCATACTAATAAATGTCTGGAGGCTGATGGCCTCCACTTTGAATACCTCTTGTAACTGCAGAGGCCAAAGGTAACTTGTGTTAATCCCATGATGTTTCAACACATTTGGTATTAAAATATTTATACAAATTTTTTTACTGATGTATACATTTTTGTCAGTCTCTCTCATATATATATATATATATATATATATATATATATTCTTCTTTCCCCTTTTTAATTTCATATATATGTATATTCCATACATTTGCCATGAGATGAGCAGGTTTCCTCTGTAGCAGGCTCTTGCACTATGCCACTTCTTCCCTGGAGCCAGCCAACTATGCACTGAAAACTCTACAAACAGTGAACAAAAATCAACTCTCCTTTAAGTTGTAGGTGCTGGGTATATATGTATACCGTTTCCGTTGTGAATCCTAACTGCTACAGATCTTGTATCAGGGAAATGGAATCATTGCTGTGATACTACCTGACCATGTATGTGGTTCAGAAGCCTTTGAAACTGGTTTGCAGGAGTTTGGAAAGGTTTAGAGATGCTGGATGGATAAGCCCAGAATGCTATGAGACAAATTCAGTGGGAAGTTCAGATCGGAGCTCAGAAGATCAGCATGCTGACAGTAATGCAGCCAGTAAAGACCAAACTCAGGAGGTTTCAGTTCAGAATAAGGGCTGCATTGGCAATTGGACTTCAGATCATGTGTGTTATTCTCTTACAGAACATTTTTCTGTGTTTTGCTTATGTCCTGAGACTTTGTGAGAGACTAAATTGAGGGCAGCAGAATTTGGCAGAGGAAAATTTCAAAGCAGCTCAATATTGAAGCTGTGATATGGATACTGTTGGCAAGTTTTAGCCAGATGTATATTGAGAATCAAGAACAAATGGCACAGCTGAATGATTTAAAAAGTTTTGAGTTTGAGCAGAAATGAAGCTCAGGTAAAGTTGAAGCCTAACATGATGTAGCAAAATAAGCTTAGTTGTAGAAAAGATTAGCATTAAGAATAAGCCAAATACTTTACAACAGGATAATGGAAAAAATAACGGCTTAAGGGCATGTGAGGAACTAGCAAGGCCTCACTCTTCCAGGTTTAAAGTTGCCAGTGAAAGACTTCTTTGAGAAGAGAGATCCAAGGGCACTCTTCTCAATAATGGTCACCTAGGGAATTTGTTCCCCTGGATTCAGGTCACAGTGCTCAGCCATCCAGGCACTCAGAAGCCCTTTGCAGCCCCCATTCAAGGGAGCCTGGATACAGCTGTAGCTGGTGGCAGACCTTGCTGTCATCCACGTAGTGCTGGTGTTACAAGCATGCAGAATTCAAGATTGTGGTCAGGAGGGCTTCAGCCCAGATTTCAGAAGAAGACCTAGGAAGCCAGACTGTGTGACCCTGAGAGGGAACTGGGTGAAGCTATGAGAGTGAAGCCAAAAGTGCAATGGAGATCCCAGAACTTTGGAGAAGCTGGGAACATGGAACATTTGAAGAAAGCTGTAAGAAGTGAGCAAAGCCAGCCTAAGATAGAAGTCATGAGAGCTAAAATCACAGGCAATGCAGTAGGGGCAGGGTTGCCCAAGTTCTTTGGAGTTCGCATCTCAAGACAGTTTGCCCTAGGTACTAGACATGGAGCTATAGGATTTAATGTTTGCCCTGCTGGGTTTTGGTGTTACTTTCACCTGATTTCTTCCTATGGGAATGTTTATCCTGTGCCACTCTACGTTTGAAGTGTTTAACTTCCTTTTTGATTTTTACAAGGGCTCAGAGCTAGAAGTTTCCCCTTAAGTCTCAGGGAAGACTTTGGACCTGGAATTCTCAGCAATGTTGAGACTGTTAGGACTATGGCAACACTTAGAGATAACTAAATACAATTTGCATAAAGAGATGTACATGAGTCTTTGGGGCACCAGGAGTGAAATGTTATGGTTTCTATCCAGGTGTCCTCCTAAAGCCTCAGATGATCATAAGCAGGATCTTTGGAGGGTGATTGGATTAATGGGTCATTAAGGCAGACTTGCTATTAGGAAGTAGAGTCACAGGGGGCATGATCCAGACTGTTATGTCTTCCTTTTCAGCAATTCTCTTGACTCTCAGCTTCCTGGGTGCCATGAGATGAGCAGGTTTCCTCTGTAGCAGGCTCTTGCACTATGCCACTTCTGCCCTGGAGCCAGTCAACTATGCACTGAAAACTCTACAAACAGTGAAGAAAAATCAACTCTCCTTTAAGTTGTAGGTGTTGGGTATTTATTCCCAGCTACATGGAAAGTGACTAAGACTGATATGTATTCAGAAAATATTCTCTAACCTGTGGTTTTACACTAAAATAAATGAGTATGTCCTTTGAGAAAACTAAAACAATGTTGTTTGTGAAAGAATGTGGAGCCCAGTCTGCTCAAAAAATGGGAATCTTGGTAAATAATCATAATTATTGTTTCATAATATTTCAGTTTTCTGATTTCTAAGTAAAGCATTTTTATTCTAGAAAATTTTGAAAATACATAAAATCCCCCCAAAAGAAACTTAAAATCAGTCAAAATCACTTTTTTCCTTTATGGAGGAAAGTGAAATAAAATAAATAAAATAGATAAGCCTTTTTTCCTCCCTTCCAGTTATCTCTCTGAGATAACAATCTTTATCAATTTGGTCCTTACTGGTCCTGTCAAGTTTTGTTCTATCTATCTGTCTGTCTGTCTGTCTGTCTATCTATGCATCCATCCATTCATCCCTGTATTTATTTATTTTGAGAAAGAGTCTCACTTTGTAGCCCAAGCTAGCCTGGACCTTCTGGACTGAAGAGATCTTCCTGCAGCCAACTGAGTAGCTGGGGCTGTAGGCCACATCGAACCCGTTTATTCATTCCTTGATTCAACAAATACTTTCTGAGTGATCACCTTGAAATAAGCACTGTTCTAGACATAAGCATCTCACTGGTAAATGAAAGCAATAAGATCCCTATTCCCATGTTAACATTGTTACATTGATGTTACATTCTAGTGAGAGAGGACTGAATATAAACTAGTGGACAATGAATAAAACAGACAACACTGGCTAGTCAAAAAATTATGCAGAAAATAAGAAGGGTATATTATACCTGAGACAAATCTGGGAAGATAAAATTAGCTTGCTGAAGAAGGAGGGAAAATGTTGCAGGCACAGAAAACAGTAGAAAAAAGGCCTTAAAGTAGATACAGACCTTCAAGTAGTTTTATAGTCTGGTGGGAATAGAGGGAGAAAGCTAGTAGGAGTTATGGCTGGAGTTATCATGGAGGTTCTGGAGAGGAGAACATTGAAAAAGTCTGGGTTTTAAATTCAAGAGGAGGCCATTGTGGAGGTTTTAGTAAGTGAGTGATGTGTTCTAATTTATATTTTAAAAAATTTTTACTCTAGTTTTGCCATGAGAAAAAATTTAGGGCAGAGACTTCTAAGATGATGTTCACAGACATGTCCAAGGAATTTGAGGATAGAATTCAGGGAATTCATTATCTTCAATGGGAGAGAATTATCTGTCCCAAATGCTCAAAGAAGTTAAAATGTCTCAAAATCATTATTCATATATATATATATATATATATATATATATATATACACATACATATGAAAAATCATTATATGTAATATCTACCATGCATGATGTATGAGGCCTTGGGCTCTATCACTAGTGCTACACCAAAAAACAAAACAATAAATAAACAGACAAACAAACAACCACCCCAAAGAAAACCAAGAAGAGAAGTGCACATCTGTAGACTGTTAGTTTGAATCTCATCTTCCAAATTACCAGTTGGTGAGTTTGAATAATTTTCTTAATTTATACTAGCCTGAGTTATCTCATTAATTCATCTTTGAAATGGGAATAATGATGATAATAATAATAATATAATTATAGTGCCCACCCAAACAGGGTGGTTGTGAGGATTAAGCTAGTTCATATACAAAATGTACTAAAGCATTTTGCCTGTGCCTATGTATGATATGTTCTTTGTTGGAACATGTTTTGTGGCTCAGTTCAATTTTGGTATATTTGTCCCTGAAAAGAATTTTTATTCTATAATCATTTGGTACAGAGTGTACATATATCTATTATAACGTGCTTGCTAATAGTGTTCATTGTGTTGTGAGGGTTTCAAATGTTTGTCACTTAATAAAATAAAAAATTATTCATATAGCAGATGCCAGTTGGGCCATTATATTCCTGACTGAAAGAAGATGCTATGCCTTGTATCTAGATGTCCCACCAAAGCCTCATGTGGTCATTGGTAGGGCTTTTTGGTGGTGGCTAGATCTAGGACATGTGAATGTGGATTAAGGGTGTGATATTGGGATTAAAAGTGTGTGGAACTGGATTAGTCCACTAATTGGTTTATTATAGTTCTGGGTGTGGATAACAGGAATGCCCAACCTGGGTGTGGATGGCACCACCCAAAAGGGTTGTGGCCTGGATGGATAAAAGGGAAAGGGAGGCTTGCTCCTGTTTCTTGGTGCTTGCTGCCTTCTGCCTGCTTTGCCATGGACTTTTTTCTCCTTTGTCTTGCCCCCCTGCCATGCCACCCTGCCTTGGAGCCAGTCAACTGTGGACTGAAACCTCTATAAACTATGAGCTGAAACAAACCTTTCCTCCTTTATCTTTGGGTGTTAGGTATTTTGTCTCAGCAATGTAGATACTAAGACAAAGATAATACTAAAAGAATAAAAGGAATGACCAGACAGGTCCACACCATGTTGGTGGTAGAACAAGAGAGAAAAGACAATCTGTAGTCAAAGCATCCCACTCTTGATTAATACGAATGACTTCATCAGTGATAATTTTTTGCAATGATAATTCTAATACTCCTGCTTCTTATATAAAACTTATCAGGATATTCAATTACCAGATTTTCTCCACTTCTTGTTAAGATCTGATCTACAACTGACCCCTGCTTTTCAAACTTTTCTTAGAATCACCCTGTTAAAGTGAAAATGTTACAATCATCTCATCCCATAATTCCTCTGGTGTGTATCCTCTTTTGCTGTAGGAAACCGAATAAACTTTTTTTTAAAACCATAGGTATATTCCTGATCATTGGGTAGTGGATGTTAGCAAATTGTATTTTTAATTTCTAGATATTCTACTTGGCTAATTTCTAATTCTGACTGTTCTGTTTTTTAAGTCTGACTATGTTTTTCTTTCCTATGCTTTTTATTTCTTAATAGTTCTATTTTAAATATACTTAATTTTACCCAACCCAACTCTATCCAATACTCATATTAACTGAAAGTTTGAGAATACCATTCTGCTATTTATTGTTTGCTAATTTTTGTTCAAAATGGATTATTTATCTTTGTATCTTTTAATTTTCAGTTGTAATCCCATCTTCATGATGAGACTGTGTCCTTCTCGAATGAAATTGTGCTTGTTTTTGTTAGGTGGTGGAGGATATTATCATTCCAATACCAGCTATTTTTTTAGTCAATTTATTTTTTCAGTTATATTTTACATAGAATATAATTCACCCTTTATAAATACATTTGATGAGATTTGATAAATGTACACATTTGTGCATCCAATGTATGGAACATTTCTATAGCCCAAAGAGTTCCTATCCAGGCCAATTTTCAAGACAGTATGTAATCTTGGAGATTTCTGGACCATGTAGGTATATGAAGTATTTATGTAAACCCTCTAACTCAAAGTCTGAGTCTAGATCATAGCTGTTCCATGTAGACTTTTAAATAAAAAATCTAAGGCACACAGGCTTCCTGTTGTCTACTTGTTTGCTGGTAAGAAGACAATAATTCTTTCTTCTAGTTCAGCTGTTCAATATGAGTGTAATTTTTTAATAGTTCTGATATCTTATGGTTACCTTAGTTACCCCTCCCTGCCACATATAGCTGCAAGGCCTCAAGTCCTGTCCTTGATGGAAATTAAAACAAAGTTCATAGTTAACAAGATCTGCAATGCTGCTGCTCCAGATTCAACTACCAGACTTATTTCTATGGCTTTTAGTTCCCTTTCTCTCTCCTTTCTTTGACTTATACATCATATTGAAGTACAGCATACATACAGAAGAACTCACCAATCATAAGAACACACATAACTCAACATTTTTCACACGTGAACATACCTATGTAACAAGCACCCAGAGAGAGAACACTACAATCTCTTAAGGAAAATCATTATTCTGACTTCTAACAGTGTAGATTAACTTTGCATATTTTTGAATTATATGTAAACACAGTCACAAAGTGTCTTGGTTACTTCCTTGTTGCTGGGACCAAAATATCCAACACCCACAAATGAAAGGAGGAAAGGTTTATTTTGGCTCACAGTTTGTAGTGGTTTCAGTTCATAGTCAGCTGGCTCCAAGGCAGGGTGGCACCGCAGAGGGGTGTGGCAGAGGAGAAACAGTCCATGGCAAGGCAGCCAGGAAACAGTGAGCCTGCTTTTGTTCTCTTTCTTTATATTCCATCAATGCTACAACCCTATTGATTGGTGCCACCCTCACTCAGGGTTGATCTTCCCTCCTCAGTAAATCCATTTAGCCATGCCCAGAGCTGTGCTAATCCAATTAGGGGACTGATCCAGATGTCACACACCCTTAATACGTATTCACATACCCTAGATCCAGCTACCTCTGAAAAGCTCCACCTCTGACCGCAGGAAGCTTTGGGGGGACATCTAGATACAAGCCGTAAGACAAAGCATAGCCTCTTTTGTGTCTGGCTTCCTTTATCATTATGTTTGTGAGGCTCACTTATTATATTCCTTCACATAGCTGTAATTTGTTCATTGTCATTTCTATATATTATAGAATCTATGTTTGATGCTCATTTGTGCTGTTTCATTTTTCTCTTTGTTACTATAGCCTGAGATTTTACTTTTTATTTTTTCTGTGTAGTAAATAGGATTTTTAAAAGCATTTTTTGGTGAGCAATTCTAGGTGGTCTGAATCAGAACAAATTTTAGGTCTTACAGGTTGCCAAATCTCCAGACACATAGGTCGGATGTTTCATTTTTTTGCTGAAATCCTTACTTGATTCTCCTCTGATTTACTTTAGCTGAGGACTTAATTCCTCAGACTGGCATCTGTAAAAATGATTTTGATTACTATGAACCAATGATGAGTGATAGAGATGAGATATGTAATTAATCTTGTATTCATGATTCCTGGGCAGGGTAAGATGTTGCATTTCCAAGGTTACTTAACATTAACAAGTGCAATATATTGAAAAAGCATGTTAAAGAAACAGAGTGGCTAAAGACAACAATAGTAAGAACAGTAGATGTGGCTGTTTGGATCCAGGATCTCTTGGCTAGTTGACACTGGAAATATGAAATGAGAGAGAAATTCTCTTGATGACTCAGTGGTTTGTAATCAATATGTTGCCAGAAAAGCCAATCCCAAATGGGACTGCCTTTAACCTGCAAAATAATTGACCTGTAAGATCAGCAGTTCTCAATTGGGCTATTTTGTCCCCCAGGGGATATTGGGAATGTATGGAGAAATTCTTGGTAGTGTACAATTGGCACCTAGTGGGTGAAGGCTAGGGATGCTGCTAAACATACAATGTGCACAACCACTGCCTACAAAAAAATTTAATAGTCCCAAGTGTTGATATTACAAATATTGAGAAACTCCTTGCTAGACCCAGAGACTAGACACAGGTTCTAAATTAAAGGTATATAAATATTAACTACCTTTCAAGAAATGATAGTCCCACAGGGGCACATTCTATGTTTCCACCCAGATTCTGGCACTGTGATAGCCAGCTCTATCTTAGCTCCCTCTAATTCTTCTAAAAAACATAACAGTGGATACTGAAGCCACTCAATCCATCTAGATTTGGAATAAAATCACTGGACTCTGATATTAACATAACTAGTTGTGTATAGCAATTTATTTCTAGCTGTTAAAAATTTAACAAAAAAGGGCCAGGGATTTAGCTCAGTGGTTTCGCTGCCTGCTGTACAAGCACAAGGACCTGAGTTCGATCCCTGGTACCAAAAAAAAAAATTTGTCTGGGCTAGGGATTTAGCTCAGTGGTTACGGTGCCTGCCTCACAAGTGAGTGCAAGGTCCCAAATTAGATGCCCGGTACCAAAAAAAATAAAAAAAATTTCCCTGATATATGCTGGTTTTTTTTATTATTCATAACACTAAATTTTTAAGCTACAGAGTATATCACTGAGAATATGGCCTCAGAAAAACATTTTAATGTTGTGCCTTGCAATTATACTACAAGATATCTTTTTCCTTTGTTCATAAAATTTTGGGATTTAAATTTAGGGCAAAGCTAAATTTCATTATTTTTCCAATAGAGGTGATTATCTAAATTTGGCCCTTCTTCTGGGCATTACATACTACTATCTATTCTTTGGATTCATTTCCCCATGAAAGCTGAGAAGGAGTTTATAGTGATATTATTGGTTTTGTAACTGGTGTTTCCATTGTAATGCTATTACTGAACTAGTGTTGTGATAAATGGTCTGTTTATAAGGGAAATCACTTTTAGAAGAAGTAGAAAATTAGACACGCTTCTGCTTTGCAATAACAATAAAAACCACGGTGAAAAAAAATTCTCCAATTTATTCCCATTTGTATCAGCAGGGAAGCTTTAGAAGATGACTTCTCCTCTAAAGTCTTCCAAACAGGATTATTGCCTACAAGTACCATGTCAAAATGCAGATTTCCTGCAAATCCTATTGAAGACCAATACATTCTTAAGCTTACCATGACGTGGGCCCTTTAAGAAAGCCGGGCGCTTCAAACTCCACCCCTCTGCTGACTTCAGGCTTTCAGGCTGCTTTCTAAAGCAGTTAGTTCAGTGATAAAGCTAAGAGAGCTAATTTGCCCCCTGCTCTGCCTCCAAGGAATGTTCCTGCTGCAATAAACTCTAAAAGTGGAAGTTTTGAAATACTAGGGGAAGGGAACAATAGAACTTGTGAAGTATGGAAGTCAGGCTCACTCTATCACAGAGCTGAATAAAGTGGAAAGAATGCTGTTACATCTGATTTTCCTTCTGTGGTGCTCTTCTGTTAGCTTTCCTCTTCCATTTCACCCAGCAAGCGAGTTTTCAGAAGCTGTTTCCAACTCAATGAGCTGATTGTCTCATGTAACAGATCTGGAAAGGAAATGTGGGAGAGAAATAAGTTTCACTATTAACTGGATCACTTGTAACAAAATTATTAGATTGGGTCTCTTGCCTCGCAAGTGGAAGGACCCGAGTTCAATCCCCAGTACCAAAAAAAAAAAAAAAAAAAAAAAGAAAAAGAAAGACTGGGTCTCTTTCTCTATCTATATATGTATCTCAAGTGCTTTTTGTCATTGTTTCCTATGTTAACACCAACAATGACTGAGCTCAAAAGTCCTCTAGCACTACACTAAAAATACCCAAGAGAAATTTGCGGTTTCAGTGCAGTTGGCATTTCTGAACTGTGCTAGAAGCAGCCATCTTGGTAAAAGATGCTGTAATTTGGAACATTGGGTGTGTTTATTCTGAGGTACTAGTTTCTATGAGGCACCAAGTAACAGTTTAATCACTACATCAAATTTAGGTTTACAGATAATGGTGGAGTGGGAATAAAAATCATGAAAGACAACTCTTCACTCCTGCTAACACTTTCTAAACCTTTGCAACAGTTCAAAATAAGAAAACTTTTTTTTTCTACTTTCTGTTTCCACGTGTTTCCTCTTCCGTTGACTAATCTAGGATAATAAAACTAGTCTGGTCAGTTTCACGTTCCAATTTTTATACATAAGTGAAAACTGTTTTGTGTCAACAGCATGAAGTGTCTAGAACCATCTCACCTGCTGGGCCTATTTCCGGCAAGCTTTTCTTGGGGAGAGAGGAAAGTATTTGACTATCTTATGCCTCAAAGCTGGGACTCTGAATTGTATCACATGAGAGTAATTAATGTTTTATTTTTACCTACTGGAGTTTTCTGCAAGTTAACAAGATGACAGCACAGTGTTCTCCCACTTAATCAAGACCATTTGTATAGCATGATGTTACGCCTGCAGTCACTTTGGGTAACTGCAGTTACACATTTTCGATGTGTTTCAACTCTTTCACAAAATATTTCTCTTTGACTAGACAAATGTGTCTTAATCCTATTGCAGGACATGTGCTGGAAATTTGTGCGAGATGCTGAGGAAAAGAAAAAAAGTTGCACCTTATGTAAACAGCAGTGCGCTGGGTGCTTTAAGAGCTTATTCGAAGGGCGGTGGTGTGTCCTTTCTGCGAATTCTTTCTTAACAAGGCTAACCTGTGGCTGTTGCTGTTTCAGCCCACTCGAGCCCAATGCAGAGGAACTTTCTGTTTCTTCAGCTATATCCAAAGCTTCCCAGTCCAGCACTTTGCTCCCGGAAAAGATACAACTGCGTGTATGCGTGAAACAGATAGAGGGAGACACGCGCAAACACAGTCTGCGGAAGATGGGGCCACCACACGGCTGGGGTTGGATGCCCGAGCCAGGCTGACTTTTCCACGTGTCCCCAGCACCTGCCGAGCTGGTGGGGCGTTGGGTTTCCTCTTCCCCGGAGCGGGTGCGAGCACGGAAGAGGCTTGGCGCCTACAGGCTTAGGTTGGGGGGCTCGGAGGCCCTCCAGGGAGCACGTGCGGCCGGCGACTGGGGACTGCCCAGCGGGCCGGGCCGGGCCGGCTCTCCTGCACTCGCGGGGCCCGCGCCTCCCCAGCCGGCCTGCAGTCGCCAGGCGGCGGCGGGTAGGTCCCCGAGCTTTGGACAAGCCTTGCAGGGCGGCCTAGCGAGCGCGCCAGGCCCGGCTGGAGCGAGCCTCAGTGCAATACTGCCCGAGTCCGGGCGGGGTCTCTGTTCTCTGGCAGAGGAGGTCCCTTGGCAGCGGGAAGCTCCCTCTCTTTCTCTCGCCGCCGCTCCGAGTCTGCGCCCTGGTGCCAGGCGCCCAGCTCGGCGCTCCCCAGTGCTCGCCCGGCGCCCACTCATTCGCAGCCCAGCCCTCGCAGCCGCCGCCGCCTCCCCGCTCCTGCTCCTCCTCCTTTCCCCAGCCCGCCGCGGCCATGGCGGACAGCGCCAGCGAGAGCGACACGGACGGGGCGGGGGGCAACAGCGGCGGCTCGACCGCCATGCAGTCGTCCTGCTCCTCGACCTCGGGCGGCGGAGGCGGCGGCGGCGGTGGCGGGGGCAGTGGTGGCGGTGGGAAGTCGGGGGGCATTGTCATCTCGCCGTTCCGCCTGGAGGAGCTCACCAACCGCCTAGCCTCGCTGCAGCAGGAGAACAAGGTGCTCAAGATCGAGCTGGAGACCTACAAACTCAAGTGCAAGGCGCTGCAGGAGGAGAACCGCGACCTGCGCAAAGCCAGCGTGACCATCGTGAGTGCCCCCTGGGGGTCGCGCCGCCGAGCCGACCTCCGCCCGCCCCCGGGAGGGCCTGCACCCCGACTCCCCCTAGACTCCGGAACCCGCAGCGACCACTCCCTGGGGAGACCGGCTGGCCTCCGGGGGGTTAGGGAGGTGTCCCTTGGGGCTACTCCGGTCTGATCTCCTCGGGGCCCAGTACCCTCTCGGGGCGCGGGTGGAGGCTGCCGGAGCAGCCACCCACGGTCCCCATCCGCCTCCGGGGAGGAGGCCCCTCCGAGGCAGGGCTGGAGGCTGGCGGCTTGGCTTGGAGGGGAGGGTGGGGTGGGAGTTTTTCGGTCTTAGTGTGCCTGAGGGATGCGTCCAGAATGTGGGGGACACGAGTGTAGGAAAGAGAGAGGAAGCTGGGATCTGTTCCCCGGGCCTGGCTTGGAGGGGGTTGGGGGCTGCGCAGCTGGGCTGGACACCCAGCTGGCATCGGGTCGGCGTTGCTGGATCTCCCGGGGAGGGGGCGGGAGAGAGTGGCCAGGAATCCGGGAAGTGGAGTTTTCTGGCCTTGATCGAGAGAGAAGGGCGGGTACCCAAGCTGCTGCTCCTACCTCCGGGTAGAAGCCCTTTGCTTTGGCCCGAGGGGGTGACTGGTGTACAGTCGGGACAGTGCAGCATCTTCTACCGGCTGGGACAGCGTGGGGGCTGAAACCAGCGTGGAGGGTCGCCACTGTGACTGTTGCTGAGCAAGATTACGTCTGCTTGCTTCGCTGCTGGTGGAGTGCTTAGGAGTGGAGGAGTCTGGATAGGAAGGAGATCAGGCCTTCAGTTATGTTTCTACCCCCCTGCCCCCCCCCCCCACGCCGTGCTCCGCAGGCGAGGGTAAGATTAGATGTGTAGGTCGCTCTCCTGGTGTACCAGGCGTTCAGAAAGGCTCCCAGAGTGTCGATGAGGCGAAATGTAACTAGAAAAAGTACACTGTGCTCTCACCTAACATCTCTGCTGGCTCCACATCATTAACATGCAGAAACCCCACACAGACTACCCTATTCAGATCAAAACAGTTTCCCAGCCAGGAGCAGAAAAGAAAATGTCAAGAAATCAAGGGGATAAGTTGCCAGAGTGGCTGTACAATACGTGATTAGGTGGAGAAAGAGGAATGAATTTAGGGCGGGTTTCAGGATCGCACCCTGGAAATGAAGTGGGACAAATCTAGGATGCCCTTGTCCCAGGAGAAAGTACTATTTAGGGGAGAAGAGTGTGTGTAAGGTGTTTCCTCCAGTGCCACTCCGTAGAGAACTATATGGCGTTCTTGATTTAGAAAGCAGGTTTTGGACACAATTTCAGTGTGATCGGCAACTTAAATAGCAGTTGATTACATGTAGAAAGACACTTGGCAGCTTGAATCCTGTCCTGGTGAAAGGAATTGGGCCTACTTTAATGCATCTCCAGACTGTAAAGTTCTTGATGTGCCCTTTTGGTAGGAAGGAGAAGGAATTTGCAGAGCTAACCACTTCTAAGCCTCCAGCTTTCTTGGCTAAGGGAGATAACCGCTGTGTGGGTTTTGGAAAGGGGGAGAAGTTGGTGGAGGCTATTTATTTAGGGGTTGAGTTATAAATGAGGTTAGTAGTCCCTTAGAGATGGTGAGCCATGCAAAGCAATAAAACTTAAGGGTCACAGAATCTCTAGCCTCTTGCATACAGTGAGCAGTTCAGGATTTTTTGTTTGTTTGGGAGGAAGAAATTGGGTGTGGAGAGACTATGAAAGGGTTATCTGTTTGACCATGTTATAAGTAGGTCTGTAAATTGTATGAAAGCATGTTGGCTTTGTAGGGACAAACATGTCCATTCCTGATGTGTAAGATCAGAGGCCTTCTGGGTGCAAGGTATGTGTAAAGGGGTGGCTTTATTTCTTAACAGGTTACCCCTCAACTAAGGGTGACATCCAGCCAAATGTACTTGGTGAAATGTTCTGTGGCATGACCAAATAAAGTTTAAAAATTGTTCAGATGGGCTGGGGATTTAGCTCAATGGTTCCAACGACCGACGCCTGCCTTGTAAGCACAAGGTCCTGAGTTTGATCCCCAGTACCAAAAAAAAATTGATCAGATGGCAGTCTCCCAAGTGCCAGAAGCATCTCAGCTCTTCTTAATCTCGTATATTCAGGGAGACAAATAGAAGTGCTTGTGGTTCTCCTGGGTCCCTCCTGCTTGGCGGGTGTTGCTAATGAGCTAAATGACAAAGACAAAAGAGATTCCATCACGCTCCTGAGAATTTTGTGAACTGACCTAGGGTCCAGATTGTTTTGGGGTAGGTTTGACCTCTACGGTTTTGTAATTTCGGGGAAGAAATGTGTGCACTCCATGAAATAGGTCTGTGAATGTAAGGAATCTATTGAAGAACACTGTTTCAAAGTTTATATTAAGGCGAAGTCTGACTGAAACATTGCCCTTGCTAGTAGTAAGCTGCTTCAGAAGTTTTGGGACAAGGTGTAGATACTCAGTTAAATGAAGACCTTGCCGGGTTTTTCACTCTTAGTTAATTTGAAGGGAAGATAGCACAGTAATCATATTACTTGTCTTCCTGACTCTGATTCATTCCTCTAATTGTATTAACTTTCAAAGTGGTGAGCTCAAAAGGTGATTATGGTTATCTTTCCTTTTCCTATACTTTCAGGAAGGCATATTGCCACACCCTGGAGAAGAGATCTCCGTACTCCCCTTTAAAAATAGACTTTACTTTTTAGAGCAGGTTTAGGTTTATAGTAAAACTGAGCACAAAGTACCCAGATTTCCTGTGCATTCCTTGTTCCTCAGGGGCAACCCTTCCCGCATTCCTGCACCTGAGTGGGCGTTTGTTACAATTGATGGACTCATGTTGACCCATCATTGCCACCGAAAGTCTGGAGTTTATATTTGGTTTTGCCGTTGGATTGTAGGGGTCTGGACACATGTATAACGACATGTACCCACCTTTATGGTGTCATACAGTGTAGTTTCACTGTCCTCAAAATCCTGTGTTCTGGTTGTTTGTTCATCCCCCCTAACTCTTGGAACCCACTGGTCTTACTCTATCCAGAGTTTTGCCTTTTTCAGGAGGTCATATAGCTGGCATAAGATAATATGCAGCCTTTTCAGACTAACTTCTTTCACTTATTAAATGCATTTAAAATTCCTCTTTTAGGGTTTCATTTTAGTGCTAAATAATATTTCATTGTTTGAGTGTAACCATTTATCCACTTCTGAAGGGCATTTTGGTTACTTTCAAGTTTTAGCAATTATGAGTAAAACTGCTATAAACACCCACAGTCAGGGTTTTGTGTGGAAAAATTTTCCACCTCACTTGGGTAAATACATAGGATCATGGTTGCTGGATTATATGGTAAGAATATGTTTAGTTTTGTAAGAAATTGCCAAGCTGTCTTCCAAAGTGGCCAGACCATTTGCAGCACCCCGCCCCCAGCAATAAGTGAGAGTTGCTGTTGCTCCACATCCTCACCAACATTTGTTGTTGCCAATGTTCTGGATTTGGGGCCTTCTGTGTATTTAATGGTATCTCGTTGTTGTTGCCAATAGAATAGTGTTGGCAAACCTATGGCATATGTGCCACAGTGGGCTGTTTGTATCATTGAAAGCTTTAAAAGGTTCCCCATCCCTTCAGTAGAATAGAGAATAACCAAAGTTCTCTTCTGGAATATAAGTGCTTATTCTGGTCAAACCTCCCATTTTGTAAAGAACTAGTCTCGTGTGTCTGTGTTCTCAGCATCTGTATCATGGAGGTAAACATCATCTGTGGGGAAGAATCAACTGTCAGAAGACTCTTGCCCATGTCTGTAACTACCTGGTCCATCTGGGACTTGAGAGCTTGCCTCTAGTGCATTTTATTTAGGGCATGGAGGTAGAATGTTTTGAGTGATTATCCAATTTTACCCATTAAATTAGCAGTGGAAATAGGCTACTGATTATAGATCACAGTATCTTTTTTTGGAGTGAGGGAAATAAAAAACAAATGCTCTGTCACCTGCTTGAGTAGGTTTTCTATGTGAGACCAGGTCTGTCTGGCATATCCTGTGAATGAGAATGTGATAGTGGATTATCTGATTCTGCACACAGGGTGGTCAAGGGGGGTTGCTCTGCAAAGGTCGGGAAACACAATTATTGGCAGTAATTGAATGGCTGTAAAATTCTCAGTGTATAAGGAGAGCTCAGCTGGTTCTCTAAAGTGTGTACCTTTTCTAGACAGGTTCAGATCTTCAGTAGGTGTGAAGTAAAAGCCTATAGCAAATACATCAGTATTTAACTGTTCTTCTGAGTAAAAAAATCCTTCATTGTAGAAGCTTAGGGAAATACAGAAATAGAAGTGTTTTGAAGTGATAGTAGAAAAACATGCTGGTATGGTGTAATTAAAAAACCAACTATTTTAAACATCAATGGTACAATGGTTCCTTTAAGCAATAAGAGATATCCTAAAGTTAGTGTTGTGTATTTTGGATTATTTACTCTGGAAGCCTAATGGACTATTTTCCACTTTTAAGACTTCATTTTGGCAGACTCTCTGGAGCTGTCAAATTGGCATTGCCCTTGTAAAAAGGCGTGTTATCTTTTTTTTCCTGTATTGAAAAAAAATTCTTAGATTGTTATTGGAAACACTCAACTTTAGACATTGAGGAAAATATGACTTCACAGTTAGGTTTACCATAAATAAAAGTCTTCTTAAAGAGGCTATTCTCATGTGTTTCTTCTGCATTTAAAGTTTTTCATATTTGTAGATACCTTCTGTGTGTTTCATATAATCTTTTTGAACTTAATTTAAAGCCTTTAGGAGGTTACAATGGTCTTTTACAGTGATTATATGTATTTACTGGAAATGGGGAAGAGAATCTGCTTTGTGATGGATGACTCTTGTTTAGGACCAGAGAGACTCGTTTAAAGTAAAAATCTGAAGCAGCCATTGCTTAAAAACTTTCAGTGGTTCTCCATTGCCCTCTGGATCCAGATAAACTTTCTGGTGCTTTACGAGGCTTTGCATGGTTGGCTTCTGCTTGCTTTATAGCCACATTGCTCTTGTGCATCTAGCAGGTGTGCCTTCTTTAAGCTCTTGTTCATGGAAGCTACTCTGAGAACTTCAGTAGAGTCCCCTGGCTCCTCAGGGAGGCACTCTTGCCCTTAAATGCTCTTTCCTCTTTCACCCCCTCTCTTCTACCTTATAAATTCAAGTAGGTTGTGCTGCCTCCCTAACCCAGATCCCTACCCAGCATTCCCTGGCTCTGACACTTTGTCAGCCACACAGTAGGTTTTGTGCTTTCTCAGGCAGTTCCATGGAATCCACCTGTCACGTGACGCCCCCACCACACAGATCTTCTGTGGGAGTTGTGCAGAGTCCTGTACAGAGTCCTTTAGGGGTAGAATTTGCCTTATTTCATCACACTCCTCAGTGCCTGACATGCGGGACACACTTGTAGAGTTGTTGGGTTTCTTTCAGAGCCATGGGGGATGTGTTTGTGCTTTTTCCTGGGGTGAGGGTGTCATCATTGTGTTCCTGGAGCCACTCTTTGGCCATACCAGGAGAACATCATGTTCACCATAGTTAAATAGATTGAGTGGATAGATACATTATATACTTGGAACCACTGCAGTCAGCATGTCCCAAGTCCTTTTCTTGTAACCATGGGTGATGATGTCGGCTACCTTGTAGCGTATGCTGGACTTTCCTGATACATTTCATTTGAAAGGGGGCAAAATGTCTTTAGGTTCATTCACCCTTTCAAGGGTTCTACTAAGCAAAGTTTAGAGAAAAAAAGCTCTGTGGGAAGTATTCGTGTTCACATTTATTGCTTTATTTTGGGGCATGGTGATAGATTATTTCAGGTGTTTTTATGACTTTCTTTAACGTTGAAATATCCCACAGACGCTTTTAGGGAACAGTGTGTCTCATGGGTAAATGCATCAGTGCAAATCCAGGTGACCTGACGCTCTGGTTGGGGAAGTATCTGAAAAGAGACTGCAAAGATTTGACTCCTTATAGATGTCCATGTTCATATGTGACTTGCCAAGCACGGGGAGGAGCATTGTATTTGTCTTATTCTGTGTGATTGTTTCCCCCTTAAATCATGCCTTGCAGAGTTAATTGCATTTATACCTAGAAATGTTAATCCTTGCTTTTAAAATGCAACAAGGGTGAGCAAGGAATCTTTCTCTGTCCCTTCTGCATAATTTTTTCCTCACTGATTAGGTGTTGCCTTTTGTTTTCAATCACAGTGCAGTTGCTTTTAGATATATTGAGTTACTCTCAAAGCTAGCAAAGCAAATGCTCACGGGTTCAGTATGTTCCCGCTTGTTGCTGGTTGCAGTTTTCTTGACAAGAGAAACTAATACTCTGGAAAACATTTCTCATCAGAATCTTGGAGTGATGTTCCTTACAGCCACTTCCGACTTCTCCAAGACGGTCAGATTTTCTTTTCTTTATGACTATCACATCCACAGCTGTGAAGTTTACGTGAACCCTCATACCAGTAAATTGCAAACATCTCTTTGTGTAAATTCTCTTTTAGGGGTAATAAAGCTTTCCTAGGTGGAGGAGGGGGGACTAAACAATGTGGTGATTTAGACTTAACCCTCCCCCTTGTCTCTAGAACTGGAATGTGGAGTGCAATTTAGTGACTAAAATGCATCACAGTACTCACTTGTTTAACTCTAGGAAATTATCTGTAATCCCTCCCCTGCTCCCCCACACCTTTGCTTTCTCAATAAAGCACAAAAAGTCATGTTATAAATGTAGCCGTAAACCGGCAAAATTCAGCTTTCAGGTGCAGATGCGTGGCCTGCTATGTGTCAGGTAGTCTGAAGCATCTAAACGGAATGTAAAGGCTCTTTCAGCCTCCTAGCAAGGTTTGTACCTGACTTTCCACTTGGCCCCAGCTGGGTGCTGCAGACAACTTAGCACAGAGAGGGACAGTCCTTTTCTTTCCAGCTCAGAGGTTTGGAGAGAACATACAAGCAAGAAAGGAAGTTAGAGAAAATACTGTAGAGGTTCTGAGGGAGGGCAGTTCTCCCTTTTGGCTTTTAAAATGAAGTTCATCTATCTCGGCAAATAACTTTAAGGAAAGCAGTGTGTCATATTCTCTCACAGTTTAATTAGCTTGTAGTTTATTTTGTAAGGGTGATGGGGAGAGCTATTGCTCAATTTATGCTGAGAAAGCACAGGGAGGCTTTTTGTTTGTTTTTAGTTTTCATTTTTATATGTTGATGATTGAGCAGAAATGTCATTGATGTTTTAATTTTATAATTTGCATCTGTCAGTACATTGTCATTATCTAGGTGGGTTTTCCTCTGCTGCTGGTGTTCTCTGGGGCCCACCCATATTCCTTTCGTGGAATATTGGTGGAGGAACTGAATTTCCCATGCTTTGAATCTGAAACTGTGTGAAAGCAAAGACTTCTGATGGTAAATTTAATTAGAGGTACTATTTTGTGGGCAATCTGGAATTCCACCTTGTTAAAAAGGCCGTGCTGATGGATGGGCTAATCTTGGACACATCTGTTCCAGATCAGTCCAGCCTCAGTGGGTGCCAGGTGTGAGTGCAGAGTGATCTGCTGAGTGCCCACAAGGGCATCTCAGGGCACTGAGGATCAAATGAGGCCACTTGGTCCTGAGGAGCAGAGGTGGGATATTTAGCCAGGCATAGGTCGTAATTTTAAAAAGTTTTCCATACAAGGAAAGAGGAAAAGAATGAAAACAGCGTGGATTGTGGGTGAGATCAAGAAATTTCTTAGAAATCCAGGAACCTGCATAAAAGACTTCACACGTTGCTTCATAAGGGAACAGTTTGAATCTGTTGAGGCTTCTGCCTTTTGACATTGAACGAGAGGGGCTAAAATGAATGGGTTGAGAGAAAAATAATTATCCTTGTGCTTAATATAGAAATAATGCATGAAATTATTTTCATGATAATGGCAATTTTTTTCAGTTATCCTGATCTTCTAAGTTCAATGTAACTTTTATTCTCTTCAAAGTTGTTCTTTTTATTGGGAGGGGGTTGGATTCTTCAAACCATAGGCCTTTATTCAAATAGAGATATTTGATGATTCAAAATATTGTCTCTAGTAGCTTCAGATTACAAGACAGTAAACTCAGAAAAAACAGTGGCTAGATGATTTTAATATCTTTGTTACCGAAAAATATGATTTTAAGTATGTACTCTAGGAAGTAAACAATTGGACTTCTTCAGGTTCAGATCACCACCTGATGAGGGGCTGTGTTGTTGGGAAAGTATATGAGCTATATGAACCTTGAATGCGTAGAGTTTATAATGGAGAAATATCCCATAATATTACCTACACGGTAGGTACCCAGAGAAGAGGGCAAGTGACCATCTTTTCCTTACAATTTTTTAATGTAGTGAAATGTACTTAATATGTAACTTACCACTTAAACCATTTTAAGCTTTTAATTCAGTGGCCTAAATACATTTGCAGTTTTTGGAATCATCACCATTATCCATTTCCAGAACTTTTTCTTTTTTTATCATCCTAAAGAGAAACTCTGTACCTATTAAACAATCACTCCCCATTTCTCCCTACCCTGGTAACCTCTATGCCATTTAGTTTTGTGGTTCTGGGGATTGAATTTAGGACCATGAGCATGCTAGACAAGTGTTCTGCCACCGAGCTACATCTCTAGTCAAACATTTTTATTTCTTAAAAGAAAACCTCTGATCTACAAAAGCAACTAGAGGTTTTTGTCTTGGCATTGAAACTGCACATTGAGATCTAAATTGTTGAAGTGCAAAAGTTGTTGATCTCTTGCTCCAATTTAAGGTCTTAAATGTGTATTGCCTATTGGCTATTCTATATCTGGTTCTTCTCAGTCATGCAGCAAACATGTAGGGTGCCCCACCCTGGGCTTGGCACCTGGTGCCCTAATTGGTATTGAGGATAAGCACCCAGATATGGAGAATGCCAGATTCAGAATTGCTTACAGTGAAGACTTGTCCTTCAGGGGAGAGAGAAAGGACTTTGCCCTAATACGTCAGAGATGATTGTGTTTTTTAAAATTTATTTTGAAAATTAGTACACGTTTGCAGTACACAATGATTATATCCCCCGTTGGGAACTTGCACATGTACATAACACATCATAATTCTTTTTTTGTCCCCTTTCCTCTCTCTCCAACCCTTCTTCCCCTGCCCATTTGCAAAAACTCTATTTCAATTTTTTCCTTTAACTCTGTTTTTAAATCCCTTTTCCCTTCCTCTCTCTCTCTCCCCATCTCTCATTCCCCTTCCCATTTGAAAGTTCTTCCTACCTCCTAATATCTGTCCTCTATTTTGCTCTTATTTTGTTTTTTTTTAAAAATTGAAATGTGTTATAAGCACACATTTTAAATAAACCATAATTAAGAAAAACAAGAAAGTAAAAGCTTAAAGTATTTTTATTCACCAGCATTGTTTCCCTTCCAGATCTTTTAGTATTACCATGATACAGCTAATGTTTATACAGTGCTCAGGATGGGATAGGTACTGTTGAGAGGTTTGCAGGCATCCTGTCTTTCAGTCTCACAGCCATCCTGTGTGATTAACACTACTGTTATCCATTCTTATAGACTTGAAACTTTAGGCCTATAGAGGTTTTGTAGTTTGTTTGCAATATCATGGTTATCAAGTGGAGTGGGGATTTGAACCTAGGACTGACTCCAGAGCATAAGCACAAGGCAACACAGACTGTAGGAGGGTGGGATGTAAATTAATTTAGGGACAGTTTTGTATCATCTGGTTGTAGACATTTTCTTGTTGGTTCTATACAGTTCTGTTCCTGTTAGGGTAATCACTTATTACTGCCCCATTACCATAACAAATTCCCATGATGATGCCAACTAAGGGAGTGTTGCCAGAGTAGCTGACTCCCTGCCTTAGAAAGGCAGCAGCCAGAGGGAGGGTGCCTTCAGTGTGTGTGGGACGGTGTGCTCCCCTTTCTGGCTCTCCTACACTACAGTATTGGGGTATAGTTATTCCACTCCTGAGCCCTGTCCTCTCTATGTTGGTACATTACCACCTCTCTTCATAGTATGGCTACCTGAATGCCACCTCCACCCATTCCAGGCTGGAATCAGTTTCATCTTTCATGGCTGTGTTACATCCACTACATAAAAAATAGTCTGAGTAGCACGGTACAAGTATTTTTTTTCCCGCCAACAAATATCAAACACCTGCTGTATGCCTGGCTGTGTATCTGCATATGAGAACTGGGATGAGATTGTGTGGGGGGAATTGGTGGAGGGCTCTGAGTCAGCCAGGGCGTGGGGGCCATAGTCAGGGGCTTGCTCTGTATGGAGGTGATTTTTTTTTTTTTAGCAAGATCTGATGATAAATTGAAGTTAATCCAGAAGACAGGAGTATGGGGGATCTGTATGGAGGGACTGGCTGGTGGCTGGAGGAAGTCGTCTTCCTCTACCAGGCAGAACATGAATGTCCAGAGGAAAGGGAAATTTGAGTGGAGAGCATCGGTGAGGTGGACATGTCTGGTGGGCTCTGCTGCTGGGCCATCCTGAGCAGTGGAGAGGAAGATGGCAGAGGAACAGTGGGAACATTTCTGCCTCTCGGAAATCCACTCTGGCTGCTTAGTGAAGACATTTATTTTCCTTCTGAGCTATTTACAGATGGGTATTTTGTCATTTATCATCTATAAGATGATCTGTCTTATTCCATGGTAACAACAGCTGCATCTTGCAATCTGACTGTGTGCCCTGTACTGTTGTCAACACTTTATATTTAGGAGCTGATGTAATCCTCACAATAACCCTTTGTGATCTTCGTGTTAAAAAATTTAAAAATGAGGTGTAGAGAGCTTTAGTGACCCCTCAAAGATCGCAGTTAGCGTTGAACGTGGGCAATGTGACCAGGGATTGCATGGTGACTGGCAGCTAAAGACCTGCTGTTTCTAGGATCATTTGTGTTTTCCCACAACCTTGCCACAGTAGCTGTTCAATAAAGCTTATGAAACTTATTTTTGGAGGTGACAATGTTTATAATCTTTCAAACTCTTTAACATAGAATGATGTGCTTATTGTCAAGTGTGCAAACTCTGACTGTGCAGATTTATTGAAAAGTACTCTGAATTTAAAAATGAATTCGCCAGTGCAGTCACCCAGCTCAGGATGTCTGCTGTTCATAGCGCTGAGGTTTCTATGTGCTCTCTTCCAGTCGGTGTTCCCCAAAAGCCACCCAGTTCTGAGTTCTTTCAGTTTGAATTCATTTTGTTTGTGTTTGAACTTTACATAACTGAAATTACAGAATATTTCGTGCATCTGGCTTCTTTGACTTACTCTAGTTTATTTACCATGTTACGTATGTGGTAGTTCTTTTTTTATTGCTGTGCAGTATTCTACGGCATGAGTGTCTAAGAAGTTGATTTCAGCTTTAGTGTCTGCTCTCTGGATGGCCCCATCCGTGTTCCCTCAGTGTTGTTGCTGGATGTTGGGACAGTGTGGAAGAAGTGTGGCCCATCAGGGGAGGTACAGGCCCTAGAGGACGAAGGTTTCAATCAGCTGAGGTGTTAGCTACCTTAACGTTTTACTCCACCATTGGATCTTGTTTTAAAACAGCAGTCAATAGGTTTAGTACCTATCTTGCTTCTACCTCACTGTTGTTTTGGGGACCCAAAGAGATGACATAAGTGAAAATGTTTTGTTAATTTGCAGTTTATTCCTGTAGAGAATGCTATTAAAAATCTATTAGTACCCAATCCATCCTCACACTTTGTATTGTCTAAAATACATTTCAAAAGCAATCATGATATAGATTATCTGATAAGAGAATGGTAGAAAAATGACCTGTGGAATCTAGGAGAGGAGATTTGAGGCAGCACCAGCATGGCTATAGACCTCAGGCTAGGAGCCCTGCAGCCCAGTTTCTTTGGGCTCACATTTCTCTGGTACTTGGGGATGCCCTGGGAACTTGGCTGATTTCCTGGGGCTTGGTGAGCCAGGATAAAACTGGCACATGTGTCCCTGTTAAAGTAACAGGGCTGCAGGTGGCGAACACTTCCTGAAAGATGTTATTTCCCTCTCTGTCACTTATAGGGCTCTTTCCATTATTTCTTGAAAGAGGAGCTACTTTGTATCTTTCCATGTTTTCTGACTTCAGCATTGTGGGCAGACGGAAGGCTGTCATAGGCAGCTCCTCTGAAGTGTGACTTTTGACCCTGTTTTGTGAGGGGCAAGATTCTCGAAGGTGGACTTTGGTAGGCAACGCCAAGTGAAACTTCTGCTTTGCTGCTGGTTTAAAGAACAGAAACCAAAACCTGAGTATCTTTGAAACTGACTGACTTTGCAGCCTTGCTGCCCCCAAATGATGGAAGGACAGCCTGAGGTTATGATCCAGGGGCTGGTCTGTGAAAGAGGGAGTATTCTTTCGTTTGCAGGGCCCTCCTCAAATGACCCGTTTTGTTGCCCCTGATCTCCCCAGCAGTAATATTGGTAGTTTGGGACTTCTTTAGGGTTGAGCAACATACCTTTCACCAAGACTTGAATCTGATTTTTAGTTGACCCAATCTGAAGGTTTTGGGGGACAGTGCAAGAGGGAAAAGGAGCATGCTTTCTGATTCGGGGACTCCACTTGTACTGTATGTAAATAAGTCACCTTGAATCCAGGAAGGCCTTTGCCGCTTTCACTATTGCCTCTATTAGGGATTTTAGGGTTCTAGCCAAGACCCTTGGAGCCTTTTGTTTTCTGTCTCCCGGCCTGCTTGTCTGGATGCCTTCCTATTGAACTTTCTTTTAGGTAAGGAAGATTCGCACTAATGACAGTAATCTCTTATTTGGTTGGCTGTAACTTGGCCCAGAGTCATTGGTACCTGCCGAGTGAGGTGGAAAGGGAATTGGAATTCACTTGTTAGCCCACAGGGAAAGCCAGTAGGCTTTATTGCTTTCTATAAGCAAGGTACTCTTCCTCCAGGTCTCCAAGTCCCTTCCACTGCTTTTGTTTTTATGCTTTTGATTTTATGCATTGCTGGTTAGCATCTTCGGTTAGACTGTCTGTGTGAACTAGTCCTCTTTTGGGTTTTATTAATTAGCTCCTTTCTGGTTTTCTACCCTGCTCAGTTTCTTTGGATAGGAACTTGGTATAATGAGGGGAGACTTGGAATCAGGTAGGGTGGCCACAGCTAGCAAATAAAAACAAGATGCACAGTCATATTTAAGTTTCAGAATAACAGATTTTAGTAATATATGTCCCAAATGTTGTATAGAATGTACACTAAAAAATTATTTGTCATTCATCTAAACTTCAAACTTAATACTGGGCATCTGGTATTTTGCCTGGCATCCTCGGAAGACTGGTGTGACAAATCTCAGTTCTGCTTCTTCCTAGCTGATTCTGGGACAACTGAGCTGACCTGTGAGCCACCTTTGCTGCCTTTTCTAAAACAGGATCCTGTTACCTTAGCTCTCCAGGTTTGTGGATAAGTGACACAACTTATGAAGGCCCTCAGAACACATTCAGCATGGAGCTTTCTTTTCCTTCTTTACCCATTGATTATGCATTTCTTTCTTGCCTGTTTTCTTCTTTTTCTCCCTTATGGACCCAAAACTAGGCTGCTGCCTTGAAAGAAGGCAGCCCAGTGTCTACTCCTTAGTGGGCTCTTGATTCCTTGCAGGATGGTGCCTCTCTCACACATCTGCTCCCAGTCATTGCTTCATGGTTTCTGTCCTTTCACCCTTAAGTTCCTTATTTCTCCCTATCTGGAGAGGCTTTGACTGTAGGTCTCAGGTGTCTCCCTTTACTTAGCCACATGTTACCAACCCTCTTACTTCATTTCTCTTTTTCTCCTGAGCTTGAGATGGCCTTGAGAGAATTGGGCCTCTTGGCATTTTACCATTGTGGGACCAGGCACCAGTCCTGTGTCCTTTTGGTACCTCATTTTTCTCCTCAGTTGGCTGTGAAGATTTGTTTAGAATTTGGAGTTTGCACCTGGCAGTGTGTGTTTGGCCGACAGGTGAGTGGTTTGACTCGTTCTGAGACCTTTACAGGAGAATGTCTTAGGAAGGGGAGACACTGTACTTTTTCATAGGCCTCACTGCTGCTGCTTCTACCCCTACAGCGTCCCATACTTGCTGACTTCCCACTCTGACCATCAGTTGGGTTTGAGACCTCTAGAGTAGGCTGCAGATATGACTAATGAAGCCAGTGTACTATAGCGTGTTTTAGCCCTTGAAACAAAACTGTAGGGTACAGTTATTGCAGCTTTACAGATCATGAGAGGCAAGGTGCAGAGAAGTTAATTTCCCAGGGTCATACGGCTGATAGATGGTAGGGTCAGGATATGGCAGCCTGCCTTCGGAGCCTCTGTTCTTAACCACACAGTTGTATTTCTGTGATCACTTGCAGCTGTGAGGATCTGAGAAATTCCTTTAGGAGTTCACAGTATAGCACATTTTTTTTTTAAATTAATAATCCAAATTCTTGCCCTTTAGTGTAGGCAGTTGCTCTGATTTTTGAGATGGTGAATCCTTGTCATCAGTTTCTCCTCAGAAGAATTCTTTAAACTTATTTTCCAAAGTATTTTCTTGTGGACTTTTCTTTAACTTTTATAGATTATGAAATATCTAAGTGCTTATTTAACTTCACAGTTTTTAGACACCTGTGGTCAGCTGTCAGTTGTAAGCTTGAGATACCCTTTCATAGAACCAGGGCAGGGTGTGAATTAATAGCTGAGTGTCCTCTCCATCCAGAGCCCAGGAAAAAATTGTGCCTTCTGTGAAGGGCCTCAGAGGCCATTGGAGAGACAAGTGTAAAAACTGTGACCACACTGTGTGAAGGAAGACAAACAGTTTATCATTCAGGATTCGTGTGGGGAACAGAAATTGCACAGAGTGAGAGGGAGGAATGTAATCCAGGGAGTTAGTTATATGCCAGTGGTAGAGTCTCTGAAAGTTCAGTGGGGATTTGGAGCCAGGCAGTGAACAGCTCAAGGCTTGCAGTAGCAAGACACCACTCCACTTCCACACCGCCTCTGGGTGATGAAGGGGGAAATGGGTTATTAAAGTTACTAGCATTACAAAGAGAAAGCTGGAATTGCAGTGGACCTTGAGACAGGGAGCCTGTCCAAGGCAAAGGAAGAAACCCTGGATCCTCGCTTCCACCCTCCTTATGCCAGTGCCTCTCATTGAATGAATCCAGTTGGAGGTTAACTGACTGAGAACTGGGAGATGCAGCCTGTAGAGGTTCCTCCTTCCCTGTAACCTTACAGACATGGAGAAGCCATTGGAGGCATCTTGTACCAACAGACCCAGGACTGCCTCAGGAAGAAATGAAAATGGAATGACTGTGTCTGGCCTGAGCAGTTACTGAACATTTTGCAGATGACAAGATGTTGGAGGATTCATAGGATTTTGATCCCTGAGGAGGACATGAATAATGGGCTTTCCAGGGAGAAGAAACAGCATGGACAGTAGCATCATGGCAGCTTGAAATAGCAGGCTCCACGTGGAGCACCCAATGCCTGAAATGGCTGGATTGATGCTGGAAGTCTTTCCTGTCTCTTGTTTTTCTTCTGAAGAAGACCTTGTATCAGTTAGGGTTCCCTATAGGAACAGATTATATATGTATATATGTATTTGTATAAAGGATTTACTAGGCAGGCTTAAAGTGGCCTCCTGCAGAATCAAAGGTAGAAGAATGCAAAATGGCTGCCTGTGTGCCGGAGAGCCAGAGGATCCAGTTAAAGATTGAAGGCCTGGATCTCACTGCAGAGTAGTCCAGTGTGAGTCTATATAGGAAAGCCAAAGGGTCTGCATTGGAAGGCTAAAGAATCTGTGCTGGAAGCCTGAAGGAACTGGAAACTAATGTCCAAAGGCAATGGCAAAGACCAGAGCTCCTCCAGAGAAATATGGTAAAAGAAAGACTTCCTTCTTTCCCTTTTTAATCTATCTAGGCTATAAGCCTATTGGTTGGTGCCCTCCATATCCAGCCAGGGTGGGTCTTCCCTCCTCCGTTTACAGCCTGCATATCAGTCATTCATAGACATAGCCAGGGCTTTATGAATCTTACTCAAGTCAAGATGGCATATCACAATTAGCAATCACAGCTAATAACCTCAGCCCCACGGAATAGAATGCTTTTTCTACATCCACATTTAGTGCTGATGTTCCTGTGGGGGATACCAATGTGAAGCTGTGGACCAGAATATATCTTCCAAGCCAGCTGTCTCTGACCCAGCATGTGCCATTTAACCAGCACTGAGCAGCCTGTGATGTCCCAGCACCATGGAAAGGATTTCATGGCCAAGAAGAGTTTCACATATGATGAGTGAATGCTACCTGGGTTCTGTGATGCCTCAGAGCCCCAACTCTGATGAGGCTGCTGATGGCCTTGGAGGGGAAATGGCTGCCCAAGTTGATGACCTCAAGGGCTGGAGATGTAGCTCAGTGGCAGAGTGCTTGGCTAATGAGTGTGAGGTCTTGGGTTCAATCCCCAACACCCCCCCAAAAAGAAACAAAAAGCCCACACAGAAAGTTAGTGATTCTAGGCTTTGTCTCTTAGCCCTGAATGCCTGACACTCCATCAGACTGTTAAGAGTCTGCTTCTCACATTCCTCCGCTGTGAAATTTGCTTTTGTAATAATGGATTTTTAAAATAACCTTTTTCTTTTTTTATAGCCATTTTCAAGCATACACAATAGTAGAATGAATTTACAAATCACCGGCTGCCCTGCTTATTAACACATGGTCAGTCTTGAAGTATTTTCACCCATAAATAACTTAGTTTGCATCTCTGATAAGGACTTTATAACCACCATACCATTATTACATGTGGAAAAAAAACCTGCCCTATTTTTCCTCTAAATTTGCATTTGAGAGGTAAACAGCTTAAACTTTTCTAGGCTCAGATACAATTATTCATACTTCTTCCTCTGGTTTAAGCCTTTCCCTTTGTTCCCTGACGCTGCCCCCTGGCCCAGCTGTAACTGTCCTATCCCCTTGGAGCTGTTGACAGCCAGCTTTGGGGACCTTTTACCTGTCGCCCTGTTTACTGATATCAGTCTCCCAACCATCTGAGTCACACTGGTTTTGCCCTCAGCTAGGTGGTAGGGCCCATGTCCCAGCTCCAATTCACACATGGCAGTGTGAGTTTCAGGTTGCCACCTGGTGTTTGTGGAGGAGAAAAACCTGCCTTTTGTGGTTCTAGTTTAAGGAAATCTGAAATAAAGGCATCTCTTGCAGTCTTTCCTGGAGGCTTTTTCTTAGAAATGTCTGACAAGCATCCTGAGGAATTGGGTCCCCAGAAGGTGGACTGGCATCTGTGGCTTCCAGAAAGTCTGGCATGTTCACTGGGAGGCCATGAGGTGCTGGAGAGCACCAAACTGGAAGCTGTGGGCAGGGTGTGTGGACAAGCATCTTCTGGACAGGTAGATAGGCAAACAGTCTGCCCAGAATCTAGCTCCAAAATCTGCAGCTCAGCAGCATCTGTAGAGTGTTTTCCATTAAATTATTTCAGCCAGCCATGTCTCCCAGCAAGTCTGTGGGAGTAGGCATTGTCAAAACAAAGGATCTGGAGCTCAGGTGAAGTGTTAGTAACATGTTCCCACCAGCTTGAACCACAGGTGGTACATGCATGGCTATCCCATCGGGTGGTAAAATGGATCTAATTACTTTTATCAGTCTTTTTACTAATAAAAAATCACCTGATGGGACAGACATGCAAGTACTCTCGATGGCCCAAGCCACCCAGCAATGAGACATGTGAATTACAGGCCGGTCATGAATGTGCTAAATTGTCAGCTAGGGTGCAGAGCTGGTAAGTAGGCAGGAGGGATTTCAGGGTAGATAGTCTATGCTCAGACCAGGGTTCTTTCTCCTCCTTGCCAGAGGAGGAAAAGAGTCTGATAGTTGAACACATAGAAACAAAGGGAATTCAATTCCAAACTTCCTAAGCAATTCCAAAATGGCTTTTCATCCAACAATAAAGTTTAGGAATTGCTAGTTGATACATTTTTGAGTATTAATTTTCCCCAAGGCTTAGAATAACTCTACCCTTGAGAACATGGATAGATTTGATTGTACCTAGGATTGTACCTAGGTTGTACCTAGGTTGTACCTAGGATAGATTGATTGAACCTAGGGCCTGGAGTTTGAGCTATACCCCAGGCTTTTCTTTTTTGTCCTAGTTAAAATTTTAGAATAGGAAAGTCGTCGTAGAGTATTCTCTCCCCTTCCCTTTAACACCAGAAATAGTATACGCTTTGTGTTGTGCTCTCTCCTCCACTTAATTATCCTCTGGAAGTTTTTCCATATTTGTACATTGATTACTCCCCACCCTCCTTTTTTACAGTTGCGTGGTCATCTGTTGTATAGCTGCCACTTACTTTGGGGCATTTATTTTCAGTCTTTGGTCTCCTAATTAGCAGTAACTTGGGGCCACTCTCTTAAGCCATTTCCTTACACAGCACTGATTCACGAAATCTTCACTTCAGCCCTCTCTGAAATAGCCAGTATTATTCTCCTCATTTTATGGATGAGGAAACTGAGACTTAGGGTTTAGTGACTTGCCCAAAGCTATATCACGCCAGAGATTGGCAGAGCCAGAATCCATGCCCAGGCAGGCTGACTCCAGAGGAATTCCTCTACTTTATGACCCTACCTTTCTAAGTTCTGAAAAGTGACACTGGTGGATCAAATGCCCTATATGTGTGTACTGGGAATAGATGCGGCCATTGGCAGGGATTGTCCTAAGTGACCCTCCCATTGGCCAGGTATGAGAGGGAACACTTGTGCCCCATGCTGCTGTCAGAGGCTTTTATCAAACTTGGGTTTGCCAGTCTGATAAATGGAAGATGGCATCTTGGTATAGTCTTTGTATTTCTCTTAAGGGAGTGGATAAACATCTTTTCCTGTGCATTTATGAGCTGTTAGTAGTGCTTTTTTCTATAATTGCTTAGCTCATATCCTTTGTCTATTGGAATCTTGGTCTTTGTCTTACCCATTTTCCTCAGCACTCTTTATATATTAAGGGGTGTGCCCTTTATTCCAATTTTGAGTTGCAAAAAACATTTCCTACTGTCAGCTATTTTTTGACTTGGTTTGTGGTGAATTTTGGGGGGAGAGGACACAAAGAAGTTTGTTTCTTTCTCTTTCTTCTTCCTCCTCTTCCTCTTCTTCCTCCTCACCCTCCCTTAATCCCCACTTCCCCCAGGGTCTTTGTTTACTTTGAGACAGGATCTCACTAAGCTAAGTTGCCCACATAGGACTTGAACTTGCCTCTCAGAGCGCTAGGACTATATGTGTGTGCCACCACACCTGGCTCTTTTATACTTTCTTAATCTCATGTGCGACCTGTAGGAAATATTGCTAAGATGAAATGGTAAAAATTTAATTTTTTGGAAAAAATTAAATAGTCCACAATAGTGGACTCTTGTGTTTCCTTTTTAAAATAACATTTAAGAGATTCAAAAGAAAACATATATATAATGATGCTAAATATTCTTTTAAATTATAGTACATTAAACTACTTGAACTCACAGCTGCACATTAAAGACACATTTCTTGGTGTGTCCCCCCCCCATCTTTCTCTATAATTATGCTTTATAGTTCATGTAAGATCTTTGATTAGGATACATCTCTAGTGTCCTGGTTGATCAATTACTGAGTTGTTTGCAATTTGGACATATTATTGTGCCTTTTTCTCCCTTCAGAATCTTCTCAAAAGGAGTCAAATTTAATTGGCATTGTATGTCCACCCTGGTCAGTTTCAGGTTGTTTATCTGGTGGTTTTATTTTACTCGGCAGTATTTTCCATCTCCCCTGCTCACAGGTGGGTTTAAAACTGTGGACCTATAATTTAATCTCCTTCCATATTGGCCAACCTTCTTGTTCATCTCAGAGGATACTCTGGGTGTCCAGTTTTACTCGAAAGTTTGGGGGCAGTCCTTTCTTTTTAGAGCTAATATTCTAGCAAGGAAAGATAGGCATCATACTACTGGCTTCACAGTTACAGAATTAAAATTGTGAGAAATGCTTCAGAAGATAAGCATGTGGTTCTCGGAGGACGTGGCGGGGCAGTGAGCTGAGTTTGGACAGCCGGGGAGAGTTGCTCTGAAGGGACGAGTTGGCAACCGTCTATATGTGGCTAGAGCACTGGTAAAAGAATGTTCGGGCAAGGAAACCGGTTATGCAAAAATCCTGAAAGCTGCAGAAGCCCAGCTAGTTTGAGGAACTGAAAGAGGAGGGCAGTCAGAGTGTGATGATCCGGATGTGGCCTGAGGAAGGATCTGAAAGTAGGTGGGGCCAGATCCCGACAGTCTGATTTTTTTTTTTTTTTTTTTTTTTTTTTTTGAATCTTGAGTTAGACCTGAGTCGAATTCAAGGAGCAGTGCTGGCATGTGTGCCTTTGCAACTAGGATTAGGTTCTTTTACTCCCAGGACCATACCAATCTAGAACTTCACTTGCATACATTTAGCCTACAAAACTGGCACTTTAATGGATTCTTTGTTAGTTTTTGTTAAGATTTATTTTTCCAGTAGGTTTCATGGTTTAAAATTCAGATGTGGCAAAAAGATTTACTTCTTGTAAAGCAAACTTCCAGACTTGGCAGGAACATTGGAGAAGGAATTAAGATGGAAGAGGTGCAGGTACACCACATATGCATCTAGAATGGATTTCTCAGCTTCATACTTTATTCTCTGCCCTTTCTATGATGAAAGACAAGTAAGTAGCCCATTCTTTGCTTTCCTCGTGCAAGGAGAAGAATATACCTTCTACCAACTCCCCATTTTTTCCTTGCATCTATTAGATTCTTAGAAACGATACATTCAACGCTTCACCTTTCTTTAGTGGGATTTATTGGCATCTTAGTAATGTACAAAGAGTCCTTTAACCTACATTTTGAACGAATCAAAGACAAACCTTTTATTGGAGGCTGTACATTTTTGTGTTGTGGTAATCTCTGAAATGACTCACATGCACATTTTAGATCTTGGCTGACTACTTTGGGGTTGGGAAGGAAGCCTGGAAGAGAAAGTAGATTAGCTGGATCTGCAAATGAAGTAGGCCAGAGGCTGGGTCAGAGAGGAGGTTAAGGTAAACAGGGAGGAACCATTAGCATAAAGTCTCAGACAGGCAGGGGTCAAATGTTCTCATGCATGGATCAGTCCCCCACAGAGATAAATGGAGAAGAATCAGGTTATCTGGGAGCCAGAACAGGGCTTCTTACTGAGGAAGTTTGTAAGTACAACTTCTGTGTTTCCTGATCAGGACCAATAGATCTTTTTATGTGGTGGTAGAGTTGAATCTGTAGATAAGACAAGCAGGCTCATCGCTGGGCATTTTTCCCAGGATACATCCTGTGTTCTTTCTTTACCCTGTCCCATCATTTAATATTATTTACTGCTCATCTCTGTCCCCAGCTCTGAGCCTTCTGCTGTTAGTGACTTTGCAGTGATAGTGTGAGACTGATGTTTCACAAATACATAAACAGACTTCATGGTAAAGCTGCAAATTTGTATTTATATTTTAGGACATGTAGGCTTAAAAAATTGAGATGATGCATTGGAACTCAGACCATATTAAAGTGAGGGATACATCTGTCTTACCTCTGACTCCAGTTGGCCTCCTTAGAGGTAACCACAGCCACTGGTTTTTGTGTGTGTGTGGGGGGTTTCTTAAAGTGTGATTCTAGATAAATTTTATGCACAGACAAGTGTGGGTCTCTTGTCTTCTTAAAAGATAACCGGAAATGGAAACACATTGTGGATGCTGGTGCATTTGTATGGTGAATCTTATTTTTTTTTCCCCACTTAAGAACACATCCTATGAGTGTCCGTATCAATACACATGGAGTGGCCCCACTTTTTTTCAAGGGCTTGCTGTAAAATACTTCATAGAGCCAGGGAGAGCCCTGTATTTGTTTAGCTCTTCCTTTACTGTTGCTCATCTCTTGCTTGCTACAGATGAAGTCACAGTAGTCATTCTTTTAAAAATGTTTTTATGGTATGTACTATCTGCTGGAGAATCTAGGAGTGGGATTACCAGTTCAAAGAGGATGTGCTTTTAAGACTTGTTTACATTCATTAGGGTAGTATTAGTCATTTTTTTGGTTGTGGTTGTCTTTCTCTCTTAAACTGAAATCCTCCTCCTTCCTTTTTTTTTTTACATTCTTGCCTTTGTCCTATAGGAGGAAATAAATCTTTTGTATTCTTTAAAGGGTTGCTTTTACTTAGAAAAAAACTGCCATGTGGCTTAAGTTCTTTCACCCTCAGATTTAGCCTACTTAGCACTGAAAACACCTCCTTTCCTAAGTACCTTAGAAATAAGAGAGAGAAAGCTGCAAATTGGTAGATACTGGAAGTTTAAACCGCTTTTGGAACCTTATTAATGACCTGTCTTTTGTTAATGTGGCTGATGCTCTTGAGTCACAGAAGAAATATTAGGACATTTGTTCAGAGTGTGGACTTGCTGTCAGAAGTGACAGTTTCAAACTCTGACACGTTCAACTTTATGTGGTGTATACTTTGCAGAGTTTCTTAGAACAGGCTCTGCTCTGATCACTGTCAGTTCACACGATAGGAATCCTAGCCTTTTGTTCTCAGATATATCTTAGGGAGTTTTAGAGCCAGGTGGATTTGCTTCTTAATATATAATCAGTTAAGTTTATTCTAATTTGTGTAAGTTGGACCAATCAGAGAATCTAAGTTGTTACTATTACTGTCCAGTTGGATAGGGTTTATTATTTGACAACCTTGCAATGAAACTTTATAGTGCATTAGGGGTTTTTTGCCCATACTCTCATAGGTTCAGAATAAAAGTTAAAACAAGTAAAAAGAAAGTCTGGTTTCCTAAGTCTGGAGCCTTGTAGGAGGTGTTGGCACTACTTCCAGTATCACTCGTGATAGTTGCCTCATCCGGTACGACCGAGTACATCCTGCTTTGTGACTTTTTCATCCTTGGCAGGGTATTAGTGGCGTCATTTCACATGGAAATCATAAAAGACAGTTTATTTTCCTTCTTTTGTTCCATCTCCCAGCTTCCAGTATCCCATTTCATTCATTGCTGTATTTCACCTTTTGAGTAGCTAATATGTTGTCTGCTTGTTACAAAACACATGGTATTTAACTCAAAAGCTCAGGCCACAAATGGTACAGGCAAAGAACTGGAACCTGGAGAGACCTCAGAGGCATTGGTCCCACTAATCACTTAATTTGTTGTGATCTGTTGGAGTCTGAGTCCTTGAAGATCATTGTGTTTTAGGCTTAAGGATATGCCTCCTCTTTCCCTCCGTATTGACATAGAAGGATTTTTTTCAGTTAAAGAGTAGACCAGCATAATGAACACCCTTGTATGCTCCTCCTAATTCACCAGCTCTTAACACTGTACCATTCCCATGTTGGCTCTTCTGCAGCTCTTCCCCCACCCCGTGCCCCTTTGCCCAACCATCTGAAAGTAGGTCTCAGATATCGGGTCACTTTATTCCCACGTATTCAGGGTGCATCTCCCAGGGATAGAGTTAAGAAGTGGGGTTATTTTTGAGTGAGTGTCCTCTTTATGGGGACTTGAAGAAATGTTTTCTTAGGTCTTGCTACCAAGTTAACTTGAGGCAACAGACATGTGAGGCTGCTAGGACACTGTTTTCAAATTGCTCAGGACCTGTTGATTACTGCCTGTGTAACTTTGATTTTTGGCTTTATTTGGCTGTTGCCCCTACCCATGTCTATGCCACCTCCTCTTTTTAAGTAATGTATGTTTATGCAAAGAACCCTCAGGGAGTTTTAGAATGAATTGATATGGAAAAAACTAGCTCAAAATGAATCTGAAATTACAGTAACCTCTCAGCTGACCCTTAAGAGATGAAAGGGTCTTAGTTTGTCACCTCATTGTGCCTCTTCTGGGACACAGATGGAATTTCCCCTATAAAGCCCCAGGACTTTTCCTTTTCCTTTTGAATACACTGGCTTGGCGTACATCTTCAAACCACCTTTAAGGCTTTAGAGGACATGTCACACCCCTCGGCCCTACGTCTCAGACAGGGACCTGGGCCTCCCCTTCCTTTAGCAGTAGCCCTGCCCACCCTGCTCTGCACCAGGGGCTGTGACAGAGGTGGGAGATGATCACCGCTTCATGATCACCTCTGTAGGTAGAACTGTAGGTAGGGCATTGGAGGGGAGGATACAGTTGGGGAGCATTATTGGAATTCAGGGAAAAGCAGTGGGGATCATAGTGTAAGTGTTGTGGAGACGGTCAAAAGGAAAGTGTAGCTGGAGGAGCCTCGGAGACCTGCTGGACAGGACTAGAGGCCCCAGGCTGGGGAAGGAAGAGGAAAGGAGTGTCGCAGGGGTCTGTCAGACAGAGCTGACTCTTGTCTGGTTGCATAGAAGAGATACTGGGCAGAGACAGGGTCGCAGGACACCCATGCGGCTGAATCTCTGTGTTGTGTGCACCAGGCCAAGTACAGGCAGAGCCAGTGAACCACTCAGGGGCTGTGTGAGTGTCTGGAGTTATCCTCATTTAATGATGGGAAGTGAGGTTCAGAGACTCCAGTTAAGACACTGGCATAAATAGTGAACACACGATACCACCAGGGTTTCAGTTAGGCAGAGGCCGCTCTTTGACACGCTGATACGTTTTCCTTTGAGAAAGCTTTTTGTAGTATGCCTTACATAACAAGTGCAGAACTTGATGCATTTTCACAGATTGAAGGCACTTGTGTATCTTGCACCCAGATCAAGAAACAGAGCAGTACTAACACCCTGGACTCTGCTCATCCTGGTCTTTATCCTTTCCCCAGCAGCTGTGTTCCTGAGTTTGAACGGTTTCACTCCAGTTGTACAGTGTGTACCCATCAGTGTTCAACCCCTTTCTCTCAATGTTGTATCTGTAGATTGCTTTCTTCCCTTTTGAGATTGGGTGTTAAGATCTAGAATGCCCAGAAAAACCATTTAGATTCTAGAACTGTAAAATCCCCTTAGTACAGACATGTCTCATTTAATGACCAAGGTACATTCCTGTAACTTGGTTGTTAATTGAATTGGTCACTAAATGAGGAAGTGTACATAGTATGTGCATTACCATATTCAGAACAAAGAAATAGTCAAAGGAAACTCCAGCTTGATGACTTTGCTTTTATTTGCATAGCTTTTACATGTACTACTGTAATGTATAACAGAACACAAAACTACTGTACTATACAGTACAATGAGCAAAAATTACAGTGCTGTATAGATAAGATATGCTATACAAAAAAAGGCATTGAGGCTCTGTAAACAAGATATACAGAATTGTACCGAGAAAAAAGATGGATTGTTAAGTCTGAACAGTGGACCTTGTTCTTAAGTCCGAACGTCATTAAACCGGTAGGTTGTTAAATGAGGAATATCTGTATTAGACCTCATATTATCAAAATAGTTCAGTGAAATTGATTTTTTTCTTAAAATATGTTCTCCGATAACCTTTAAAAAAAAATACACCAGCCACCAACAAGTCATCAAATCAGCTGGGTTCAGGTACTATTGATCCCTCCTGTGTTGAAAAGGCAGAGATGAAAATTATTTAGAAAATCCAGCATATTTTATGATATAGCAATGATATAATGTGTATCAATAATCATGATTGCAAAACGGATACTATCTTTAGCAAAACAGTACAGCATATATTCCTGTGTTTCCTCACATGCCATTTCCTGGCATCTTAGCAGATTCCATGAATTCTTCATGGTTACATTGATCACACAGTTGATGTTGCTGGGAGCTGTGTTTTGAATGTGCAGTTTGGCTCATTAATGAAGGAGCTTCTGCAGGTCATTGCAAAGGACCAGTGAAAATGAAACGCTACTAATAAGATATCACAGAACTATGAACCTGTTTTCCTCTGTAAAAATCACTGGAAATGCCAAATATCCTTAAGAGTGAAATGGCATTAATGGAGCCACTGCTCTGTCCACCTCTGCAGTTAAATACCTTGGAGGATAGAAAGACATATGAAGCATGTAGTAAAGGCGCTTACTAGCCAGGAGTGTAAGACAAAAGTAAACACGTAAAACAGAGTGAAGATTAGTTGTTCAGTTTCCAGTGGCCCAGAAGTATATATGTAACCCTTGAGAAAATATGTGCAGCTATGTAGGAGACATTGTCAAGAAGCTTATTTCCCCCAGTCTCAGATATTATAGAAATAATACATATTTTGAAGACATCTGTCTTTGCATGAATGCTGTGTTTATTTGTACAACATACTTAATGTGCCTAAAATACAATTAGGCTGCAGCTACTCCTCATTTTAAAATTGAGTTAAGGTCCTGTAACTCAGTTGTTAATTGAATTGGTCACTAAATGAGAAATTGTATATAGTATGTACCTTACAATATTCCAAACAAAGAAATGGTCAAAAGAAACTCCAACTTGATGATTTTGCTTTCATTTGCATAACTTTGACATGCAGTACTGGAATATATGACAGAAAATAAAACCACAGTTCTGTACTGCACAGTACAGTCAGCAAAAGTTATGGCTCTATATAAACGAGGTGTACTGTACACAAAAAAGACATTGAGGCTCTATAAACATGATGTACAAAACTGCACCCCCCCGAAAAAAAGGTCGTAAGTCTAACTGGAGGGTTGTAAGTCCGAACAGTTGTTAACTAGGCAGCTTGTTAAACGAGGAATGTCTGTATGCAATTGATATCCTTCAGATGTAGAGAATTTGGGCCACTGGGTGTTATCACAGTTTGCCTTGCTTTGAGTACTGGCAAAAACTATCTCCATCTACAGAGTTGGTGGCATAAAGGATTCTCTGTATACTGGAAGGGAAATGTCTTTTGGTATTTAAAGAATGAGACAAAAATCTCTACCGAGGATTGAGCTTAGGACCTTGCTAGGCAGGTGCGGCACCACTGAACTAAATTCCCAGCCCTCTGAGAAAAAATCTTGATGCCTTCAAAGTCTTTTTGTTATCTACAGATGTTACATGCTTTTATGTAATAAGTAGGATCCTAAAAATTTCATTTGTAAATGAAGCTAATAATTGCTTTTTATGAAATGTATGCATATGAGGGATCTTGATGTGGAAATTTGTAAAGTGATGAGTCATATTTGTATCCTTTAGCCAAAGACCAGCAAGATGGCACCTGTGGGAAACAAGCTGGGTTTATTGACCATTGCAGGAAGGAGAACCCAATATGGAGAAGAGGGTGGCGGTAAAAACCTGTAGAGTGGGCTGGGGATTTAGCTCTGTGGCTCCCTGGCAAGCGCAAGGTCCTGAGTTCCTTCCCCCATACAAAAAAAAAAG
The DNA here is from genome assembly GCF_000247695.1 of Heterocephalus glaber. Next base: position 3,746,653 of record NW_004624791.1, read on the forward strand.
CCTATGGGGCTTTAAGGTTTGGTGGGTAATCTTGGGAAGAGTCCGTGGAGGCAGGGGTTTGCTTTAGATTGGGTGTTTTTGGCAAGTGTGAGCAATTCTGTTGATTGTCTCTGTAAATCTTACCTGCAGGAGGGCAGATTAGAGCAAGGCTAAAAGCTGTGATTGTTGCAGTCCTCCAGTGTGGTGGAATCCCAACTATTTGAAGGCTGAGGCAGGAGGATCACAAGTTAGAGGCCAGCCTAGGCAACTTATTGAGATCCTTTAGTCTCAAACCAAAATAAAAAAGGGCTGGGGATGTAGCTTAGTGATGGAGTTCTTGCCTGTCATGTGACACCCCCTGGATTCAAGCGCACACACACAAAAAAGATAAAAATAGTAGTGGTCCCTCATTTTAGCCAAAAGAGAAGGACATTTAGTGTTTTGTGGATTTCACAGTGATTTCGTTTTGTCCCCTGGTCGTGGTCTCACAGGGACTCTGTTTGATGTAGATGTTTTATGAGATTGTGTAGGTCCTACAGGAAAACCCCATGACTTAGCTTATGTTGAATCAGCTTGTATAACGCTGAGGTCTAACTGAGCATCAGGTCAGACGCTGGGTATATCCAGTGCTGCTTGTTTGCTTTTCAAAGGAAATTTATAGGCTCTTGTTTTTCATAAATCTGTATGTTGAGTGCTCCTAAAATAGGATTGACCTTTAGTATCTGTTATTCCTTAAGATACTAAGTGAGTATTGAGAACAGAAAGAATGTTTAGAATATTACCCCTTAGATGCTTGTGTTCAGGCTTCTTAACAAGTGATGGGAGTTGCCTTGCATAGGCTGGTTTTAGATAATTCTTATGAAGTCACATGGGTTTTCGCAACTGCTTAATCACGCTTGACCCTTCTCTCCTTACCAGTTGAATGAGGGTAATTTATAACAGTGACCCAAATTTTTTAATGGCCCCTTGTGATGTGATTGTTGGATCTCACCATGAGATGGTATCTGCTAATTTATAGTGCACCGACTTCTGAAAGGGATTCAAGGTGGCAGAGGAGCTGTGCTCTCTCTCCTTGGACCCCACCACTTCATTTCCTATCCTTTCTCTTGTGGCTTGGCCTAAATGAGCAGCTGCAGGTGGTAAGTTCTGTAACTCCTTATCCACACACAGGCACACACACAAAACCGCTTCTCTGCAAGGGGGTTCTTCAAAGCAGTCTTCCTACGGATGACTGTGGAGGCGCTAGGACTCACATTATGACTTCTCTGCACGGGGCCTGGGCAGAATGCACCCTTTAATGAGCCAGGGTTCTGGTTGGTGGTGAAGAGTCAAGAACTTGTGTGGACATTATGGGTCCTTTTAGATCCTTGACCCTTCTTACATGGGCTGGGAATGGGATTTGCTCTTTTAATGTTTCTCTAATGGGCAATTCACCTTGAGATCTCTGGCACCTCCTCTTTGCTACATGAATGCTTGTACATGGAATCCAGCCTTATCCTTGAGCTGCAGCTATGTCTGGCTTCTCATCTGGTTTCATGGAACAGAATGTGAAACTGGTGAATGAGAATGGTGAGGTTTACATTATACTGACCTGCCTGACAGTACTGAAAAAAAGCGAGAAGACGAAGACTAGTGCTGGAATCCATTGATTCAGAGTTCAAACTAATGCAGGCGGCTGAAAGAAATAAGGAAAGTAAGGAAAGGGGATGGTAATGTAGACATTTTGTGTGTGTGTGTGTGTGTGTGTGTGTGATACTGGGGATTGAAACCAGGGCATCATGCAAGGTAGGCATGTGCTGTACCACAGAGCTACATTCCTATCCCTAAATGTAACTGGTTTTTGCTATCAAATGTAGTGAGGTACTGTCGAATTTAATTTTGTCAGAATGTACGTCTCTTGGGCTGGGGATGTAGCGCAGTGGTAGAGTGCTCGCCTACCATGTGTAAGGCGTTGGGTTCCATCCCTAACTCTACTACCAAAAACAAAAGCCTGTTATCCTACCCAAATGCTTTGAAATAATATCTCAGTTCCACCAATATCCATATTTAGTTATGGCCCTCTTATCTGATTCTTTAGTGTCTTTCTATGTTAATAACTATTTCAATTTTATAGCAGTGGAGTAGTTTCTGGTATACCATACAGAAGTTCGGACACATTGTTTTTCAAAATTGTCTTGGCTTTCTCCCTACACATTATATCTCCTAAATCCTGTAGCAATTTAGGTTGGCCAGGATTTATATTTTAAAAACTCCTAGTCCATTTAAAAAATTTTAACTTTCTGGTGAGATTTTTGTAAGACTTTCCTTCATGTAGGGTGTATAGGCTCTCCTTCTCTTGGGCACCTTATTCTTGGCAATGTGAGGATTTTTCTTCTGATTAACTTTCTCATTTTATATATAGGACTTGTTCTGTGCTGTTAATATGTTACTTATGTCAGGTTGCCTTGATGAACAGTAAGAATTTTCTTGCACTTTCTAGGCAGATGATATCCAGGCCAACAGTTGTGTGTCCCCCTTTTTAGGAGTATCGCCCAGTCTCTCACTGTAGAATTGGGTCCTACTCATATTTAACTGAACATTCTGCTATTTAGACCTAGTAAACAGAAGAGAGTCATAATTGACTCAGTGCTGGCTCCTCTGCTGTCCCCCTAACTCCATGGCTGTTTGTGGGCTGGGTCAGTCTCTCCTTCCCTTTCTACTGGTATCATATGCCAGAGAAAGCCAGCTTTATGCCATTTCCCATTTACCTACTCACTTTGGAACCTAAGCCTAACGGGAGAAGCACTCTGCTTATGTCCTTCCTGTTCATTGCATTAGCTAGGACACTCTGTACAGTGTTGAATAATGTTGACAATAACATGCATCCTTCCCTTGTTCCAACTTTCATGGAGGTTCTTTGTTAAATTTGCTATCTGACAGAAGCTTTTGGTAGATCCTTGGATTTAGAGCATTTGCTTTGTCTTGTTACTATGATTGAACAAAATTTTATTTAAAGTGCAAAGTAAATACAGGTGGCTGAGATGTAATGAAATACAATAATAGATCATGTAGTGTTGAATTATCCACTTACTCCAGGTAAGCCCTATTAGGTCAAATAAATAAATGAATGACTGGTACTGGGGATTGCACCTGGAGCCTTCACACTAAGCTACATCTCCAGTCCTTTTTACTTTTTACTTTGAGACAAGGTCTCACAGAGTCATTGAGTTGCCCAAGCAGAGATTGAACTTGAGATCCTCTTGGCTCCGCCTCCTACAGTGCTGAGATTACAAGTGTGTGTGCGTGTATGTGAGTGTCACCATGTCTGGCTTCATTTCCATTTTAATACATTACTGTATTGATATTCATTCTGCCATTTTGTGTGTGTGTATGTATATTAGGAATCAAACCCAAGACTTCATGCATGCTGAGTGTGTGCCCTGTCACTGAGCTATAGCTCCTTACAGTTAAGCTCCATTCGCCTAATATTTTATTCAAGTTTTCCATGTACATGTTGTATAAAAATGGCCTTTGGTTCTTTTGTTGTAGTTTGGATGCAGGGCTACTTTTGTGTAGCTTTTTTTTTTTTTTTTAACAGATACAGATTTATATAATGTGGCAGTTATCTTAGGGTTGGTGGAACTTGCCGGTTCAACAAAAAAAGAAAGAAAACAAACACTTGGTATCCTTTTTAGGTGGTGGGAGTTTCAAAAATGTCAGAAACTTTCCCAGTAGGAGAGCAGTGGCAGCAAATAGCCATTTAGTGAGGCAACTGGGCCTGTAGTGTATCAATGATGATTTTTCTAAGTGATGCGTGTGCATGTTTACATATGTGTCAGTATGCATGTGTGTTACATGCTGGGGATTGTAAAAATAATTGC
>NW_004624791.1:3753598-3770932 GCF_000247695.1 Heterocephalus glaber
GAAAAAATGGAAATAAAGTCTTTGTAAATAGGGAAGGGTGGAGGGGGTGAAGGGAGGGCTAAGAATGGGGAAAAAATAAGAACCAAGATGCATTATGTTAAGCTACAGTTTCCAATGAGAAATGTAATTGTGTTGTATACCTACAATGTACCAATAAAAAATTTAATTTAAAAAAAAAAAGAGTTTTTACCAGTTATTTTTTCAGACTTGCAGAATTTAGTATTTTGGACGAAGTGTGTATTTCAAACTTTTGTTGGCATAGCAGCGTCCTTTGTGTAATCTCAGACACATTCAAAATGCCATGTGGTAGGTGTGAAACGGATGGGGCTTTTGGTTTGGTCAATTTGGGCCAAACCTTAGGCTTTAAACATCCCATTGAGTACTAGAGTTCCTGCCTCTGAGTTGCCTGTTCCTGAAAAAAATGTCTTTGAAATCACACACTAAAAGTATCAGTGCTTGAAGGAACAGGTTCAGGCAGACCCCTCTCTCAAACTGTGCAATGGTGGAACTAGAGAACTAACTAGTTTTGGGTTCCTTGAGACATGCAGTTTGGATTTGTGGAGTAGTTTTCAATAGATCTGTAGCTTTGCAGAGAAATGCCAGTGCTTGCAGTGCCCATGGTAGCCAGGAACTTGGCCTTCAGAGATAGAAAAATTGATTTACTTTTTAAAATTTGTCCTCCGCATGCTCCTTCTCATCCTGCGTTGGTCTGTCCTGGATCTTTACTGGCTCTGCCACTGAGGGGCCTGTCATGGTCATCTTAGATGAGCAGATCTCTACCAGACTTTTTTTTTTCTGATAATAATTAAATAATTTCTGATAATAATTAATCTACTGTAGAAACTTTGGAAGCAGGTTTTACTATAGGAAGACTCGGTTGTCAGTGTCATTCTTCAGAATCACCAATTCTGGCTTATAAACTCTCGCCACTTCTAGTGCATCTCAGGATTGATGTGAATCATTTAAGTAAGTAAAACTGTGATCGTGCTGTGCTTCTCAGCCTGTTTTTTCCTACTGAACCCATATGACAGTTTTCACTGTGAGTGTGAGTGTGTGTGATAATGGGGATTAAACTTGGGACCTCCACACTGTGTTGCATCCCCAGCCCTTTTTAAAATTTTTTTATTTTGAGATAGGGTCTCTTAAGTTGCCAAATAGCACAGGCTGGGCTAAAATTCATGATCCTCTTACCTCAGCCTCCTAGAGTACTGGGATTATAGTTGTGCGTCATTACCTCTAATCTCATTTACTGTTAATTATGGTGACATACTATTCCATTGGCAGTATGAACTACCTTTATTAGTATCCATATTACTTTCTTGTTCTTGCCGTAACCAACTACCACAAATTTAGTGGCCTAAAATAACACAAATGTATTAAAGTTTCCAAGATTCAAAAATATATGGACTAATCAGCTAACTACAGTCAAAGTGTGGCAAGGCTGGAGACTCAGGAGGAGAATGCATCATCTCCTTGGCTTTACGCAGCCTCTCCAGGCTGCTTGCAATCTTTGGTTGTGGCCTCTTTCTTCATCTCAAAGACTGCAGTGGCAGCTTGAGTCTCACATGGTGGCACTCTGACCTCTTCTCTTTATTTTCTCATTTTAAAGGACCTTCTGGTTACAGTGGGGCCACCCAGAGAACCCAGAATAATCTTATTTAAAGGTCAGTAGGTTACCAACCTGAGTTCCTTTTGTTCCCTTAGTTACCCTTTCTGTGTAAATGACATGTTCACAGCTTCTGGGCATTAGGACATGGACATCTTAGAGGGAAAGGAGGGTCTACCTCTCCTAGTGTCCTATTGTTGAATCATTGGTTGTCTGGATTCGAGTGGATGACATTTCCACGAACACATTTATACATCCATCTCTGTGTACCTCTGCTAATCCATGTACCATCTCTTTGTAAATCTGTTGAAGTAATCATTTTAATATGTTTGTTAAAAATGTCAAAATTACTGAAACTCTAGTCTTAGTTGGATAGGAGAACAGAACACAAGATTAATACCAAAGATGAATTTTTAGAACTAGAAGACTAATTTGGCCGTTTTTTGCATTCCTGTTAAGAGTGAAAGGTCTCTCTCACTATAGTTTTATCATAGTCCTTCTGCTTTTTGGTATATGTAGTTTATTGGTATATATTTGCTAGGTAAATGTGTAAGGAAGTGAATGTTTACTTTTATTACAAGCACTTTGCCGTTAGCCACCTTCTTTCACTTTATTTCTTAGCATCACATATCATAGATCTTTTGTCTGAATCACCGTGTTTAATTTTGCAGTATTTTGGATGCAGACAGCTGTTTTATGTCTGTGTTCAGTACTGCCTCAACATCATTGGATTGAGGAACATTCATTCTTGTATAAAGCATTTAAGATGTATTTGGATAGTTTTCACAGTTGCGTCTTGCCAATTTTAAAGGCTAAATACATCCTTTGTTCCCTTCCCATTGCTTAAAAAAAACAACTTTATAACATCTTCACAAATTGAGGTAAATGCCATTGCTAGAAACTTTGAATCTAACGTGAGTTACTCTGAAATAGACAAAAATGGCATTAAAATACAGTTCCATGGTCCCTCGTGCATGGTGTCAGATGTGTTTAGAATGAAGGTGTCTTTGGTGGTGAAGAGTGTGCTGTTCTCATGTCCCAGGAATGCCCTAAAGGAGTGCTAGAGACTGAGTGGCTTAGAACAATAGAAATTGATTCTGTCCCAGTTCTGGAGGCTATAGTTCCACATCAGGATGTTGGTAAAGGATCTCTGTCCTCACAAGCCCTTAGGGGAGGATCTTTCCTAGCCTCTCCAAGTTCCTGGTAGCTACAGGCTGTCCCTAGCTTGCAGCTGCAGAACTTGAGTCTCTGCCTCTGTAGTCACACAGCTGCCTTCTTCCTGTGTGTTTCTGTTTTTTCCTCCTTATAAGAACACCAGTCATATTGGATTAGGGCCCAGCCTAATGATCTCATCTTTACTTGATTGCATCCACAAAGACCTTATTTCCAAATAAGGTCACACTCACAGGTAGTTGGAGTTAGGCTTTCAGCATATTTTTGAGAAAAACAATTCTTCTCATAACAGGGAGCGGGGATATGAAAGGTACAGAGAACACCTGATATACAGTGTCACACTGCTGTGGGTTGGAACAGCAGACATTTCAAACACATCCACGGAACCTGTGATCAGTCCCATGAAATGTGATGGTAAAGCTGTAAAGAACCTCCTGTATATTCAGGTCAAGCTTTGCCACCAAATGAATGCAGATCAACTTGGTTGGTTGATTTTTTTCTTTTTCTTTCTTTCTTTTTTTTTTTTTTATAAATAGGGCAGACATCACTCAAAGGATTTAGAGATGATATTTTATTTTTGAGACAGGGTCTTATTATGTCTTTCAGGCTGGCCTTGAATTTACTAACTTACTATGTAGCCCAGGCTGGTCTGGAATTCATGGCTATCCTCCTGCCTCAGCCTCCTGAGTGCTGGAATTACAGGTGTGTGCCACCACACCTGGCCTACCTTGGTTGATTTCTTGCCAAATGGTTGCAACTTCTGGCTTTTTGTGCTTTGCATTTTGGAATTGTGTATAAAAAAATGAAGGACCTGTGACAGGTTTTCACCTTAATTCTCACAGTAGAATAGCAAGCTTCTCGGGAAGTTCTGTAGGCAGGAGTCATTACTCATGTCCTATGTAATGTTGTCATCTTCTTTCTCCCACTGTCTGGGAAGTTCTCCTTTTTGACTAGATGCACACACTCAAGCCCTAGGCATCAAGGTGGTAACATAGTACCTGCATGTCCAACCAGACAGTCTCCATCAAACCCCAAGTCACAAAGCCACCCTTCTTGTTAAACCAGAAATGCCTTTCACCTCTTCAGAGAGCTTGACTTCCTTTGAAAGTTGGTCCTCAGAAGCCAAGCTCTGAGACACTTTGAATGTCAAGCAGACTGCCTACCTCTTTCTCACCTGCAGTTGCACAGGAAGCAGTGTTGGAGCTGCACATTGTGGAAGTGAATTGTTTAAATTCCCTTATCTTAACTGAATACCCATGTCTAGGGTCGGGGAATCCGCTGGAAGGAGCGTCTAGCTGGTACAGTATCAGACATTGTTCCAGCATGTTCATTGTAACAGTTGTATTGGAAACAGCTGGAATGTCAGGCAGTAACGAGATGGTTTTGGCACATGAGTGAGATAGGATATTTGCCACATCAGAAGTTGGAGGAAGATTTAATCACAGGGAGTGCTGTGTTACAAGTGGGACAAAGGGATACAGTATACATTTAATATGGAACAATCTCACAAAACATGGAAGCATCCAGTTTAGAAGGATAGGTAATATTAGCAGTACTTTTCATAATGGACTAGAGAATTTTTGTAATCTGCCCCCCTCCCCATTCCCTAAATTCAAGAGTCTTTTGGTTCTGGGAGAGAATTATATCCTTATATTTTATCAAAGTGCTCTTCTCTCTCTCTCTCTTTTTTTTTTTTTAACCAATTAACTGAGTTTAGGGAATACTTTTGTAAGAATTACTGTTTAAAGCAACATGCTGTAGATCAGAATTCCCCCTCAAGGCAAAATAATGCAGGAAGAGCATTAAATGAAGAATTGGGTTTTACTTCCTAGGTCCCTACTGACTGGGCCATCTTCTTTGGCCTGTTTTCTGGTAAACTACAGGTGCTCCCTAGGGTTCCCCTTGAGTATGTGACCGCTTTTTATCAAATACTTTGCCAGGCAGGACCTTAGATTATTTCATGTGTACAGATGGGGGTATGGAGGCATAGAGAAGATGGTGGGAAGATGGTAGCTTGTCAGAGTTAAATGGGAATTAATACAAAGCCATGCCTGAGGTCTGTGGATCAGCTAGGGCAGGCTCATGTTGTTGCCTTTGGTTCCCCAGCTGGACTGCTTATCACCACCTCAGGGCCCATCCTGCAGAGCTGCTCCACTTTGAGAGAAAGGATTTGGGCATCAGTAGCTAATCGAGTTTTTTTTTAAATGAATATTAGATAATGCTAATGCTAATGCAGTCTTAATACTTGACTTTGAGAGTCCATTGCCTGCAGAGTAGTCCCTCTCAGATCCTTCTATGTATACACAGATAAACATGGGCATATATTTATTTTTACAGTGTTTGAGTGCTTAGGATGTGCAAGGCAGTGTTCTCAGTTTTGTGGATATAGTGTGATAGATCAGTCTCTTAGCTCCAGGGGAAGTCAAGAGTTCTTGGGCACAGTTCTAACAAATTTTAAATATATTTGTAATTGTTTATATGCATGATACTTGTATACATTTATATAATATAAGCTTCTATAATATTTCATGAATGTATTTTATTTGTAGTCTTGTTAAATAAAGCTTTACTGATGAGACCATAGTTTGCATGACTCCTGTGTTTTGTCTTTCTAACTTACTATGTCTTGTGGGAGTTTTTCTGTTTTAATCTTAGATCTGCCTCTTCTCATACATATGAGTTTTCATTTCAGGAATTGGATGACTTAGGGTAGAGGTCACACTACTGAAAGCGAGATTTCAGAATACAGTGGCTCAGAATGTATTGTGCTCTTGGTAATAGTCCAAGTCTGGTGGGTAAATTTTTTTTTTTCATCTGGTGGGTAATTTTATCCATGAGGGTGACCAGGGGTCTGGGGTATTCTGACCTCATTGTTTTCTACCTTCTCAAGGGGCTTTAACTTTTGCATTTGCAGTAGGAGCTGGCTTATAGCTTCTAAGGTCTGATTCCTGTTATAGGCATGGATAATAAATGCTTCCTCTTTAAAGATCTGACACTCCAGAGTTGTGTGTCACTTCCATTGGCCTCCATTTTATCAGAAATCAGTTCTATAGTGTCACCTAGCTACCAGGGAAGCTGGGATATATAATCTCACAGTGCATGGTCATGTGTCTTAACTAGAAAGTGTGAGCGGCCTGTTATCAAAAGAAGAAGAAAGTTAGCACTGGGGGTTGGTCACTTACTTACTGTCTCTTTACAGTTCAGTATGTCATCTACCAGTGGCAGTACGATAGAAGAATTGGAACTACCAACTGTGGGGCTATGTTTTGGTATTGACAACATCTGTGTAGGTGGATGTGGGGATATGAAAAGCTGTGAAGGATCTGGAATTAGGCTGTGGCTCCTCTAAGAGCAGTGATGATACTTATTTTTTTGTCATGCGATCTTGACCCAGTGCTTTGAACTTCAGTTAACCAGCAGGGGATGGTGGAGGGAAGAGGTTCAGAGACTGAGAGAGGGTTTTTCCCACATCTTAGTGAGCGCCCATTGGTTGACCAGTATTGGAGTATTTGTCCCGTTTCTAGACTCTGAAGATTGTGAAGTCGCCAGTGGACCCAGCTCTGCCTTATAATCCCATGTTCTGATAGGTGTGGCAGGGAGACAAAAGTAAAAAAGACAAATCCTGGCGGCAGTGGGTACTTTGAAGAAAACAAAGCAGTAGTAGGGTAGTGAGTGATTGAGGGCTGACATTAGGTTTGGTGGTGGAAACAGCATCTTAGAGAGATCTGAAGTAGCAGGTAGCAAGCAAGGATGGAGCACAGATAGTAAGAGAAGGAATGGGGGCATCAGCAGAGCCAGTTAGGCAGCAGTTGTACACCTGGTGAGGGACAGTGGTGGCTGGACCAAAAGTGATGAGAAGGACAGATACATTCTCAAACTATTCCATTAGCAGCAAGACTTTCTCATGGACTAAATGAATATAAAGACAGTGAGGGAAAGAAAAACAAGGCTGACTTCTTCATTTTGGCTTGAACAACTAGGATTTTTAGATAAGATGGAAAAGAATCAAGATGTATCTATGGCTAGTTATGTTTCAGGTGCCCACATGATTGCCAGCTGGAGATCCTAAGTAAGTAGTTGGCTAAGAGTCTGGAGATCTGGGAAGCTTTTTCTGGCTAAGTGGTCTCATGTCCCTATTAGTCAAGTTACTCTTAACTGTAAAACTGGGTTATAGCTAACACTACTACCCTGAGATCATTGAGTATGGCCAGGTATGAAGTGTGGACTGAAAGGCATTCTCTTCAGACTGTGGAAGTGCCAGCAGTCCCCATCACTCTATCTGCAGATTTGGTCTTTTGGTAGGAGGACTTCTAGAAGTCAGTATCAAGCCATACTCATGGGTAAGATTTATTATACAGTACTTAAAAGCAAAGCCAGCACAGGGAACAGGTGCAAGGGCTGAAGTCTGGAAGAACAGAAGTCTGGAAGTCTTAGAAGCTCGGTCTGTCCTAGTAGTTGGGTGATGTGCTTAATTCCTCCAGTGTCGAGTTGTGACCACATATGTGAAGTATTGTCTACCAGGGAAAGACCTTTGAGATCAATAGTCTGGTAATTTTATTGGTGGCAGGACATGTAGGCACTCACTGCTCAGCACAAACCAGAATTCTAGACTATCAGAGGAAAGCAGGTGTTCATCATAAACTATCGTGTGTCAAGTTTAGGCTCTGTGAGCTGCTTTTGTCATGTTAGGAAGAACTTGCCTGACATCTAAGTTTCCAGTTGCCAGCCAAGGGCCTACCTTGTTGGCAGAACTTTCAAATGATACAAGTTAGGCCTGCTGTGTTAAATTTGGTCCAGGAAGGGTGCCTTTTCTAATCCTGCAGACTCTTGATAGGGTTGAAACAACGTCCTCACTGGCTTGCTTGTGGCAGACCTGCCCCTATGGCCCCTTAACAGGCTTTCCCTTGCCCCTACAGATCCACCTTTGTTTGGTGTTTGAAAGAACAGGGAAGCAGTCTATGGAGGCAAATTAAATCACCAAGGCCTGTAGTCAGCCCACAGGAGCACTGCATATGGCAAGTATGCCACCAGGAAGAAGTATTCTCCCCACCAGCGTAGTGGCAGCAAGAGCAGAAAGTGGCCCTTTTGCAGTTCATAAAGATTACCTGTCAGTCATCCAACATTTAGTTACTCTTGGTTTGGGAAAGGAAATTACAGGTTACCTCTTCAAAAAGTCCCGGGCTTCTGTTCGAATTGTAGCCCCCGTACTTAGTAGGCTTGGCTCCTTGGGTGAATTGCTTGACCTCTCTGAGCCCATTTCTCTACATAAAATGAAAGACTGAAATGTACAGTCAATGATGGGATAAGTGAAACAATACATGGAAGAGCCTGCTGTAGAACATTCCTGTGTATGTGTATTTTTATGGTCCTCTTCAGCAGGTGTTCGAGTGCAGGGGTGCCAGAATTTAGGTGTGAATGGCCTCTGTTCCTTCCTGTAGTGGATGCAGTACTTCCTCTTCTGTGCAATTTAATCTCATTTTAAGTCTTTATACTTCAGTCTATTTATGCAGCCAAGACATGATCATCCTACAGCCAGTTGTTGAGTGTATGGATTAATGATGTTGCTGTTCTTTAATGGCTAGGAGAATTATATAGCTCTTCGGGGCATTGATAGACTCTGTGGTAGTCACTGCCACAGCCACGTAGCACTTGCAATGTAGGAGGTACCTCTCAGATGTGTTGAATACATTTTAGCTGTGTTTTTATTGACTGTGGCCTCTTTTTATATTTGTTAGCTGTTTTGGTTAGGAACTGATAGCAGAAGGGAGGATACTTTCTGGGACAGTGTAGAGGTTCCCTCTCTACCTGTGTGAGAAGTAGTGGGGACATGTGCATTTAGAGATCCAGGTTCCTGGGACTGGGAAGCTTTGGTGTACCTCCATTATGCCATCTGGAACAATGGCCAGTTCCAGTCGATGCATAATACAGCCAACCTTTAAGGTGCCATAGATTCTATAAAACTGTATTCTTTACACACATTTTTGTTTTCTTCTCTTTATTTATTATAAGACTTTTCTGTCTTTGAGAATATGCCTTGGGGGGAAGGCTGGGAGGAGGTGGATTCCTCAGTCTTTTTTGTCTGTAATTGGGCCTTCTTCCTGTCTAGAAGTCCTTTTATCACAGAGCTCCCCCTATTAATTCTTAGTAGAAGGAAGTGCTTGGCTAACTCCTTTTTTCTGCGCAAGTGGTGACTCAGATTTTCAAGCATGTAGAGCTGTAGATACGTCCCTGTTCTCTGGGCCTCAGTGGTTGCCCCAGTACCAAGGGTGGGAACCTCAGGTGTCAGGGTAGGTAGAAGTGTAGTGTGGTATTGATGATTTTCTTGTACAAAACTGATAGAGGCCTTGTTTTAAGAACATAAGAGCGGGGAATAATAACCCGAGAGCGGTGAATGATAACTTCCTCCAGTGGCTTACGAGCCAAGGTATACTTTGGAGGTAGTAATTTGATCATCTTGAAAATCATGTATTTAACTTAGTCAGTGATGTGAACCATAATAAACAGGATACTGTAGGGGGTATATCTAGTTTGTGACATTTGTTCTTACAAATGTGTGTGGTTTGAGACTTTGTTAGTCACTGACCTGTTTTGTGTGATCTCTTTTCCTATACTGCTTATTACATCTGGGAGATCTATGCCACGTCTTTCTTTAAAAGTGCAATCTGTTCCCTGTTCTTGATTTTCACTTTGATCTTGGCTCTTTACCAGAGCTGAACCTGCAGCTGAATGTAGCCATGTAAGGGAATCCAGTAAAACCAGCTAAGGAAGCACCTATCACCCTATAGTGTGATAACTTGTTGTTGTTGTTATTGTTGTTGTTCACAGGCCTGGAGTTGTGGATGGCTTGTTAATCAGCAATGGATAATTGATTGTGTGAGCATGTTCTGGAAGAAAATACTCAGGGAAGGGTCCCCCCTGCCCCACATCATCATCATCAGGGTTAGGAAAAAGCCTTTCACACTATGGTTTAATTTGAATCAATCTCATTGGTTTCATCTCAGCTGCCAATTGGAAGGGTTGCTAGGAAGGCTTGGGGGGCTGATTGATCTTGAAGAAAGGATTGGTTGGGTGTTCCCTCACACAGGAGTTAGGGAGTTACAACAGTTTGCATGTAGTGCATACCTGGTAGGCAAAACAATAGGCAATAAAGAATTCTAAGAGGGAAAACAGAAAATACAAGGAAACTTGAAAATTGTGCCTAAGTTGATTCCCTATTTAAAGAGGGAATTTTTTTTTTCCATTTTCCAACTTTAATAGGTTGCTTTCAGAGCCTGGATTTAGTTTACTTTTTTTCATACCACATTTTAGCTATGTCGCAGCATGAATGAAGTTTTAAAAGTTGGGTTTGGGAATTGAATCACAGTTTATGTTGTTCCAACAGAAAACATTATCCAATTTATATAGATGTTTATAACATTTTGAGCATTTTATAAGTTGAAGGCTGCCTATAACAAGAGTAGACATGATATTTGAAGCATGAGCTATTTCTAAATATGTCAAAATGATAAATATTAGATATGTATAGGTTTGTGATTATTATAGTCGTATAAAATGAGAGCTTGTTCACATTTTATGTAATTATGTTATAGATTTGAGCCTGCATTGCTTTTGTACCTAAGGCTACTTAACATTTTTGCATTTCTTTATATTGATAGGAACAAAAACATGTTTGAGATCATTATTTTTTAAAAAGGTTTCTTGAGCTGTAATTTACACACCATAAAATTTACCCATCTAAGATGCACAGCTCATTGCTCCTTAATATATTTACAGTTTTGTGATTGTGACTATGATCTAATTTTAGAACTTTTTATTACTTCCCAAAGAATGTTGTGCCCATGGGCAGCCAGCTTCACCCAGTCTTCCTCACCTCTCAAACCATGGATTTTTCGTCTCCGTATAGTTAGTTGCCTGTTATGGATGCTTCTATAAGGGGCTCACAAAACAGGTAGTCTTTTCTGTCAGGCTGCCATCAGGTACTATATTGCTTTTTTTTTTTTTTTTTGGTACCAGGATCGAACTTGGGACCTTGCATTTGCGAGGCAGGCGCCAGAACCACTGAGCTAAATCTCCAGCCCTGTATTGTATTGCTTTTGAGGTTTACCCATATGGTGAAATATATCAATACTAAGATGAAAAATGATTTCTCCACCAAGGATATATGACCTTTGTTTTAACGTTTTCATTTTATTCAGACCAAGGGGTAAATGGATCTTGTGACACATGCAAGCTATAAAGCACAAGAGGTTGAACACCCAGATTCCCACCATTCAGCTAAATACGAATGGTGCCAATGCCATTGCACATACCTATGAGTTTCATTTCTGTTCTGTTCTACCCACCCTTTATCTCACAAACGTATTCAAAACAACATTTACTCCACTTCTCTTAGTTCAATGAAGAAATGTGTTTTCCTGTAGTTTTTTCAATCAATACTGTTTCTTAGATTTGTTCATTTTGTGCTTAGCTGATCTTTTTAAAGTTTCCTTTTCATTTTGTTTTTGTCCTGATAGGCATTTGGGGTGTTTCTAGTTATTTTACTTAAGAACAAGAATGCAATGAATATTTTTACACTATTTCCTTATCTATGTGGAATGGGTTCTCTGAGGTGCACACCCGGAGTAGAATTAGTACATACTAGACTGTATGGGGATACCTGACCTTTTTCCAAAACAGGTTGGAGAGGAACAACGGGCTGATAAAGCTTAGTAATTGTTAGGGTCACGTCCTCTGAATTGTTGTTCCTCTTCTTCCCTCTTCTCCCCTCTCCTCCTCTTCTTCCTCCCTGTAATATGAGGGGAGTCAAGCCCAGAGCCTCTTGCACGTTAAGCAATTGCTGTACCACTCAGCTACACCTCCATCTCTCCTGAGGTCTTTTTATCCAGAAAGTCACCCTTTGGTGCTCCCATTTCTCTGGCCTGTAGTTCTGTGGCAATGGGCTAAGCCAAGTCTGAGGCAGAATAGCACAGTTTACCAGGACTTATGATGGGTCTACTCAGATCTCTGCATATGTTAGTGACTTTGCTAGCCATTCTGAATTAATATGAATGCTTTATTGATTTCTTTTATTGCAAGCTGGTGTGGAGAGTCTGTCTGAAAGAGACACAAGCTAGCCTAGTGGTTCCATGGACTAAATAGAAAACCGTAATTCTCAGGCATGTCTTGAGATCCGTTCATTGGCCAGTTTATTTTTTTGTTTTTTTTTTTTAAGAAATGGAGCTAATATGGCCTTTTCTGTGGCACTGCCACTTACCCCTACCATATTAATACTTAAATGCTAAAAACACTTCTGCAGATGAGTGTTTTGTGTTGATAAACCCAATGGTATGTCTGATACTTAGTTCTTTTTTTAATTTTAAATTTATTTTCTGATATTTTATTCTGTAAGAGCTGCCAGCCGTCAGTCATGAGAGATTCTGTTAAATAAACTCTGAGCATCTCCCAGGACGATCGATCTGTGCAGTGTTGGACGTAGTAAGTGACAGTTTAGAAAGAATAGTTTCATTTAGTTGCAGGGCTGTATGGGGGCTCTCCTAGCAGTGTAGTTTCAGATGTTATTTCACGGTTTCAAGATCATTAAAATTTAGATCATAAATGAGTAGTCAAGAGAATAGCACATTTAAATAGACTAATGTATTCAAGTATGTCCTCAAATTTAAGTGAGTAAAATAATGAACAGGCTTGGTGTAGTTGTGCATGCCTCCTGTAATCCCTTTCAAGTTCGAGGCAGGAGGATCGTGAGTTTGAGGCCTGTCTGGGCTACATATTGAATTTGAGGTCAACTTGACCTACAAGTGAGACCTTTTCTAGGAAAAAAACATCTTGCATGGATCCTTGAACATTAAAGCTTTGAGATATTTTGGTTTTATGATTCTTTGTTATTAAAACAAGTCATTAACCAACTGAAAAGTAATATTTTTAAGCCGATACAAATGTATTCTCTTGATAGTCACTTAACTTTCTCCTGATTATATCACTTCCCTACAACTGTTATTAAATAGATGTTTGTTGCTTGTCATTTTTTGCTTTGGAAACTGTTTATTGGTTTGTTTGTTTGTCTTATGCTTGACAGATCATGATCATCCTGTGTGATTTTGGTTTTGGGATTTGGATTTTCTTGTCAGCACTGAGACTATTGTGGGCAGTTTTGGAATACTTGTTTTTATGCCAGTCTTCTACAGTGCCACAGATTAACACATTAGAGATACCAAATGGTCAAAGTAGAACCTCTTCAAATCTGTGCCTTAGCCGTGGTAACACTGTATCAGCGCAAACTATGTTTTCCTTATCCATAGAAAATGATGCTTATGTGGAGTACAGTCACCTAAATACATGGTAGGTAATTCAGGAAAAATTTTTCTATTTGTTAATTTTTTTCCCAGAAACTTGGTCGGTTTCCCCTGCTGACCTCCCCTTTTTAAAAATTTACCTTCTGTTTTTTACGGTCTAGTTTTCACATCAGTAGACACTGAGAGATTACTGCTAGGTGGGGAGCAGCGTGTTAAACAGCATGCATTAATAAGTGAATAAGATTATACCAGATTCACTTGTTTCTAAATCTCCTTAGAACCATATTGAATGTGAAAATATAATCACAGATTTTTCTGTTTCCTCTATATTTCCCTGATCTTAATCTTCAACTCTATAAGCATATACAAAGCAGAATGAAAAGGTTGCTTCCTTCAAAGAGTTTCTCATGTTTTGTTCACACCTTCACCTGAGAGTTTACGGAGTTACAGGTAGACCTTGATTTATTTACTTAGCTTTTGAAATACAGCTTTAATGTACTTTGGATATATTCAGGCATGCTGAGATTCTTAGGCATTTCAGATAAAAGGGAAAACATACTGGTAAATCCCGAAGATAAGATTTCAGGAGGAATTTGTTTTATCTTCACTCTGTCCATCTGTTGTCTGGCTGGGCCTTCGTGTCTTGGAAACAGAGTTGGGCTGCTGTGTTGTTTAGGCCACTGTCTACTTGGCTCCTTCCTGCCTTCTTTTGGGGAAATACATTGGAAAGGTAAATGTTTTATGGCTTAAATTAAAAGGCCTCTTTTAACACTAGGAAATAAATCAAGACTAAGATGGTGATCAGACTGCATAGGGCATGGGGAGAAACCTATAGGAGAAATCAAATGAATATTCAATGCTTTGCTGTGATGCATGGTTCATTCTCTGATTATCAATATATGATATATCTGATTTTCTAAAAAATTTTTCTGAGGTTTTATTGGATAAAACATCTTGGCTTTTGTCTTCATTTATATGTTCATTCCTAAAATGACCTATACCAATTGGACAGCCCCATTCAGAACTTAGAACTGGACATGAAAACTTAGCTGTGGAGGGTTTTTGATAAACTGTGACTCATTGTTAAGCCTTTCTTAAGTTAGATAGTCTTCAACAGGCTTCAGCAGAACAGTTTCCCCTGTCCATTCAGGGATCCTGAGAGTGGCATTTTCTGTTATTAGACTTGGCCTAGAAATCAGTAGCTATTGTAAAATAGTGCATAATTTTGTTTGCCGAACCCTCAGCTTCCCAAGACCCTTGACTCATCACTTGCTTTGGGAAGACTTTTAGAACAAGCCTACCTCTTTTCATTTGCCTGCCCACATCTTCTTAAAATCTTGCTGCTCTCCCTGGGAAGAACTACAAAAGAAACTAGGATCTATAAAATTCGGACCCTGCTAATTATCAGAGTCCTTTTTTCAACAATCAGAGTACAATTCACACACCATAACATTCATGCTTTAAGGCATACCGGAGACCACCATCTTCTAGTACATTTAGAAGGTTGTATAAAATATCAGCGCTATCTAATTTCAGAACATTTTTATCACCTCTGTTAGAAACCCTGTACCTGTAAGCAATCATTCCTCATTCCTCTCTGGGAACCACTAGTTTCTTGTCTTAATGTTCTTTTTTCTATTACACCGAAATTTATCCCTGTAACTTAATGGTGAGGTGAAAGAGGGAGAGGGTGCTGTACAGCTAAACTCTTAAAGGTTTATTTTTACCTTCACGGGAATAAACTCTTGGCATTTACTTTTAGCTTCTCGCTGATAGACCCCCATGTAAAGGGGAAGGTTCCCTGCTGAGCCTCTGAGTCCAGTCCCTGTTTTGCTTATGATTAAATTTACAGTCATCTAAAATATTAAATGTGTGATAATGTGCAAGTAGTTGAGTCTGGCCTGATAATGAAATTAATTTACAACAGACACCCTTTTGAATTCTAAGTCCAGGATCACCAGCAAAAGCATTATAGTTCCTGTCAGCCTTCCTCTTCTGTAACTTTTAGAATAACAATTCAAACCGTAAGGCATTGTCAGTCAAAACCAGGGTAACTTAGAAAGATTGTGGGTTTGGATATATGTATCACCTATGCCTTAATTAGGTAGTGGATTCCTGCTCATTGAACTAATTAGGGGGTTTGGAAGATTGTGAGGTTGGAAGAGGAATGGGGGTTGATTTTTAGGGCCAGGGGGTGTCCCAGTGCTCCGCAGTTTTCCTTGACTGCACAGGAAAGAGTAAAGTGGTGAAGTGGATGTGTAAAGGGTATGGAGAGCCAGGGGCCACTCACTGGATGCCCTCGGGTGGTACAGTGAAGTTGTTAGCTGATGTCTGTGTTCTTTGTTCCTCCACTTTCCTGGACTATCCCAGAATGGCCTTGTTAGGACCTTGAGTGCTGAACCTTCTCCTAAAGTTTCTAGCTTTTGTGTAACTTTGGCTTTCAGTCTGAATACTGCTTGTGGCTGTCTTTTGTAGAAATGTTTGGCAAGCAGTTCAGGGCCTGGCACTTTCTCTAGGGCTACTGTGATAGCAAGCTGGGGTATGATGACACAGAAACTGGGTGTCAAGGTGTAGGTGTTGTTACCAAATGTACGCCACCAGAGCTGGAGTGGTGCTTGGACCTTTTTATGGTAAAGGTGATCGTTGTTTAATGTGGGCTACTGTCCTGGCTGTCGTGTATTATTACAAGTGACAGGTGCTGGAGATTTGGAATTCATGTAGTTCTTCTGTGTGCTTAGCAGATTAAATAGAAATGTGTCGTTTGGGATAAATGCATGAGAATGTTAAAATTTAAAAAGTGCTTTGAACGGAGTTGAGACCATTTCTTTCAGAAAAGATGAATTTCCTTCCAAGGATGATTAGGTTTTCTGTTTAGTTTATTAAAATTTTTGTAGGGGAGGGATGGAGAATCTACGGCACAGTATTAACTCCATTGGATGATGCCAGACCTCTTTAGCTTCTGTGGTTTTAATGTCTCATTCAGTAAGGCCTGGGCCGGGGATTTAGCTCAGTGGTTTCACCACCTGCTGCGCAAGCGCAAGGACCTGAGTTCGATCCCCAGTACCAAAAAAAAAGGAGTAAGGCCTGTTCTTGCCATTACCCCCCACCCCAAATTCTCAGGAGGAACATAAAGTGAAAAACGAAACTCTTCTCATCTACCTTTCCCTTTGCCCCTGGCTTTCCACCACCTTGGGATAACTACTTTTAGGCTCTTTTGGTGTATCTCCTTCTGAGATGTAAATGACATGTAAATTTGCCCCTGTGTATCTGGGTATCTGCATTGCTTTTTAAAATGGTAGAGCCAGAGCCTTTCAGCCACATCCTAAAGTGGTGACATGCTTTTAGAAGAAGGACTGAATATAGTATAGAGAGGCCTTTGGGGTAATTGTAATATTTGCCCTTTGGGCCACTGATGAGTGTATTTGTACTTTTTGGGCAAATGGTGGTTCGCAGTTATAAATAGAGTGCTAATTAAAATAGGTACCTTCTCTGTAAAGAAGAACTATATTGCAATTAATAAATTTCCTGTCTCCTTATCATGGGTTTTTGTCTTGTTCTCTCTCTCTCTTTTCTTAAAACAGCAAGCCAGGGCTGAGCAGGAGGAAGAATTCATCAGTAACACGTTATTCAAGAAAATTCAGGCTTTGCAGAAGGAGAAAGAAACCCTTGCTGTAAATTATGAGAAGGAAGAAGAGTTCCTCACTAATGAGCTCTCCAGAAAGTTGATGCAGGTACATTATCATTTCTGTCCTCTCATCTTCCCTGCCTGTTTTCTTTCCTCTCTGGGAGACAATGACTTTGATAGAGCCCTTTGCTTGAAATGTTTGCTGATGAGGCTGTGGCTAGAGTTCTTTGGTGATGAAAAATACCAGGGTAAGGGTGGTGGTGGTGTGACACTCAGGAGCGTGGCTCTCTAGCACATCTGCTTAGGAAAGGTAAGATATTTTGTATCCAGAGCATTTAAAAAAATGGCTGATGAGCATGAAGCCGTAATGTAGGTAATGTTGTATATAAAATTTTGAAAATACGGGGATTAACACACCCTCCTCTTAGGATGAATCTATAATAATATGTAAACATTTTGACAATCATAAGTGGGTCTTTTGCACCAAAACATGAGGTTATAAAATGAAATGTCTTTAGGAAAAAAGGTATCCATGATAGTTGAAATTACACAGTCTACTATGTTCCAATGGCTAAAATGTTAGTGAACAGGTATCAGACTAATAAAACTTAACAGTATCACTAAATATATATATATATATA
>NW_004624791.1:3771032-3795076 GCF_000247695.1 Heterocephalus glaber
AAATATATATATCACTGCATAAAACATATGGGGAACTTGATTTCTGAAGTCTGAATATCTCTCCAGTTTTTTTTTGCAATGTAAAAGAAAAAAATAAATATAGCATGAATAGCTTGTGGGTTACTTTATGTGAAGAGCAAATAGGATTTTGAGTTTTCATTGCTATAGATACTTTAGTGTTAAGACCATACAGTGGTCCAGGACACTTTTGTCATATTTCCTTTCTCATTTTTCTTTCTATTTACTAACCAAAGATATTGTTCTAATCTTACACAAAGTTTATTACACATGGTAGCTGTTGAAGAGTGAAGAATAGGTGTACCCAAGCATTATCATTCAGCAGAAATGCATGGCAGAATTTTTACATTCCAACTTCACGTTTGTTCATTTGCATTGTGATTTAGAGAAAGGAGGAAAAAAAAGGTTAAGATGACTTTTGATACATCTCACCTTGGCAGCATTAGATGATTTATTTTTTATTTATTTATTTAATTTTTGCCTTACTGGGGATGGAACTCAGGACCTTGCTCTTGCGAGGCAGGCACAGTGCCACTAAATCCTTGGCCTTTAGATGATTTATTTTATATGATGCTTGCAAAACTATACAGATGCAATTATGGATTGTTTTTCCTGAGTTCAGCATGTAATCAGTTGTCCTAATTTTTAAACCCACAAGAAGCATTCCCCTCTATCCCCAGAACTTACATTGTTTTCTGTATTCCATGTCTTTGACCAAAGTACCTTATAAAACATCCAAAACCTAGCAAGATTATGGTTTTTTTCTCTGTAAAGATTCATCCCCAGTGTGAGTGGTTGTATGGTTTATAATTCGCCTCTCACTTATCATAACCTGCCTATTTTCCAAAGACATTGATGTTCCTTAAAGTAATAAAAAAGAAAGAAAATGTAAGAGTCATGTACAACAGAAAAGGAAGTTAGCTATAGTGATACATAGGGCATGAAAAAACTTGAACCTTCTTTAAACTCTGAGCATCCTACAAATAATCCTATGATCTTGAGTATTATTATTTTTCTATAATTCTTATATTTAAAAAAAATCAGTTCTGCTTTGTCAGGAGAAAATATTTCATATACAGTATCAAAAACCCAGCCCCCCCCAGTTTTTACTAAAGAGACTGAATAGTTTATGAATTGAACAACACATTGAGTTGTTTTGCCAAGAGCAGTACATAATGTGTAGGTCTAGATGCCATGTAGCTGTGTCTTACACTTGCTCTCAGTCAAAACATAGGATGTGGTATGAAGGCGTGACCCTGAAGATGTTGGGTCTGCAGCTTGTTGGTAAATCAGCTTGTGGGGTCTGGAGTAGTGGCTGGGTTATCTTGTTCTTGAGACAGTTTCTCATGAATCCCAGCTTCATTTTTAGGCTTTGCGTGTTTGTTTGTTTGTTGAAGTGTTGTAGTAAATATATTACAAAATTTATCATTTGTAACCATTTTTGAGTGTAGCATTACATACTTTGCTATTGTACAGCCATCACCATCTGTCTCTAGAATATCTTCAAACTGAAGCTGTGTACCCGCTAAGTACTGTGATGGCCCGTTCCCTTCTCCTGATTCTTAGCTTTTATAGGGAAATGGATGGTGGGTAGTTGGATGTGGAGGTGGTTTCCAAGATGTGTTTCCAAGATGTGTCTGCCTGTGGTATGATAGGTATTCTGTTACTTTAGACACCAGGAATCATAGCATGCTCGTTCTATAATAATCAATAACCTGCCCTTTCTTGTTGGCCAACTAGCAGGATCTCACTCTGGTGTAAGGGGAAGGGTTGTTTCACTCTTAATACTCAGCTCACCCAGCTTCCCAGGACATATTTCCTTAATAATTTCAACCGGTCCTTTGTTGGATACCCACATTTTTCTGCCACCCAGCATGGAAGTACTGTTCTCCATCTGGAAGATTTATAGAGTAATTGATACCAATAGACTTTTCCAACTGTGTAATTACTTTAATATGGCTTTCTAGAATGTTTGCTTCTGGATAGGACTCTTTTTTTTTTTTTTTTTAAATAAAAAGCCTGCTAAAAGAAACCATACTGCAGGTGTCACTGATAGACAGATGGGTGAATTGATCTGTTTACTGTGAAAATGTTTAGCATTTTCCACCCAAAGGCCACTGACAGGCTATTTATAGAATAGTTTTTGTTTTGTCAGTGTTCTCTGGCCGTTATCTCTGATAGTGATTGGACATGACTTTTATGTGTGTTTCAAAGGGATTCTTTGATCCTGAGAACAAAAATGAGAATATTGCTGTAGAAGAGATGTGTCCCTTCCTATCTGCTTTGGTCCAACTGGTGTACCTTTAAAAATGAAATTGGGTTGCACTGGGGATTTAGCTTAGTGGTTCTGCTGCCTGCCTTGCAAGCGCAAGGTCCTGAGTTCGATCCCTGGTACCAAAAAAAAAATGAAATCGGGTTTACTTAATTGCAGTTAAGAGAAAATTCCTTTCCTTCTTTTTTTTTTTTCTTCTCGGTATCAGGGATATCGAACTCAGGACCTTGAACTTGTGAGGCAGGCGCAGCTCCACTGAGCTAAATCCCCGGCCCTTCCTTTCCTTCTTAAGAGCAAGTAGGGGAGATAATTAAACACCCCCAAAAGTGCTAATCCTCACCAAAAAAAACACACATAAAAGATAGCATGCAGCTTTTCTCCTGTGGTTTTGTCTTTATCCAATAGATAGACACAAAATTATGTCTTCATTTTGTGAAGATCTTTTCTGAAAATCTGCATTATTCTGAGCACAGGCCGAGATTGAGTACTTGTTAAATTTTGTCTCTTCTCATTTTGTAAAAGTACCATGCATTACTCTGATAACT
Organism: Heterocephalus glaber; assembly: GCF_000247695.1. The sequence continues at coordinate 3,773,868 of NW_004624791.1, forward strand.
GAGAATTATCTTATTTCTTTAGGATGGAACTTTAAAATCCTGTTGCCTAGTTGTTCTTACCTTTTGAAACCTCCTTGTGTGCCTCAGACTTAGAGCGCTCAGAGTCCTGTGATCGTAACTTCATCTCTTTATCATAAACACCAAGTCATTGGAGCCCCCTGCAGAGTTAGGTTTATTCTAGGCAGTAGTAAATTCAGGACTTACATCATTAAGAACTAGGGTAATCAGAATGCTCTAGTGATTAGCTGCTTGATCTTTATATGATTCACTCCACTAGTTCTTTATTGTAAAGAAAAAAACTTTTATTTTTTTTGCTCATAATTTCCCTGGCTAACGGTTAACCACCAGTTATCAGGGCTGACTGGAAGACCTGTCATTGCTAAGATTTATAATGACTTCAGCAGTTGTAAATTTTCCCACTTGCTTTTATGCAAGCCTGATGCATCAAGTTCATTTCCTACCTGCTCACTTTGCTCAGGATTGTTGCGTACACTCTTAACACATGAGATTGCCAAAAGTTTACACACACACACAGGCACTCTAAAACAAGGCTGAGTTAAGAAGGGTACCAAGTATTGCATATATCTCAGTCTTTTCAATCTAATCCATTTTTTTTTATTTCAGGCCTTAACGCAGGTTTATAACCCTGTGGTTTTATTTGTATTTGAAATAGGATCTGGTCCTCAGAAAACAATGCCATTGTATCTCTAACAGGAATTATTGCACTCACATGCTAATACATTCTGATTGATGATTGGAAATAAGAAAAAGTTTCTGGATCTCCTGTAAAGTGTCATAGCTTGTTTTTGTTACTGACTTGGTCCCAGAGGTTAGAATGCCTCCTGGAGTTAAAGTAGTCTCAGTTTTCTTAGCATCTATGGAAAGATGATATAGAGAAGGAAGGAAGGAAGTTGCGGGCAAAACCACTGCTAAAGCTAGTATGACTCAAAGACTGATAGCCGAGGAGGTCAGAAGGATGTCATGCAGCAGAATTATTCTTCCATATGTTTTGCAGAGGACTAGAGAAAGGAGGAAGAATTTCAGTAAGTTTCCAGATCTGCCTGTTCACCTGAACAGAAGGGGTTACCTCTTTATTTGCCTTCTTCCTCTCTTTCCAATACCATTGAATGGAGTTGTGTTTTCTCTGGAAGCTGTCTCCCTGTCCCTGCAGGGGTGTGTGTCTGAGTAGCACAATGCCTCTGTAGGCATCAAAAGTGAGTGTGGACTCTGTTCTCTTCTTTTTCAACATGTACATCAGAATCTGAGAATATTTTCTGCTCCCCAAGTCACTAAGATGGTAATGAAATTATTTTGTGCAGGCAGCAAAATCACACTCAGGCTGACAAATAATGTATGTGACCTGGTTTTGTTAATTTCAAGAGTACCATGGCAAAGACTGCCGTTGTACCCATTCATACGAAATGAGGTGGGAGAAGAGTCCTTGAATGAAGTGTGCTGTTCTGTAAGAGGGCTGGATCTGTGGCCCAGAGGGCTGGATCTGTACTTTTTCATTGCTTTAATACTGATCAGAGAAATTTCCTGTCACATAATAGCTCTGAAACCAGTTGGGGCAGAATTTTTTCCTGTTTTATTTCTGATTATCTGAATGCCAGCATTGTCTGATTTTCAAGTCTTTTCATGGTGTGAAAGATTTATATATTACATTCACAGTATATACTGCATTCACAATATATTTACAAGGAGCTGCCAGGGTTTTTTTGTGTTTTTTTTAAATGATTTTTTAAATGCTGCAACCACAAGTGGCCAATGTATAAACCAGTAACACCCCCTTTTATTTTTGGTACTAGGAATTAAATCTAGGGTCTTTTACTCAGCTAGTCCTTTCATTTTTTATTATTATTTTGTTGTTGTTGTTGTTGTTGTTTTGAGACAGGCTCTAAGTCACTAAATTGCCCAAGGTGGGCTTGAACTTGCGATCCTCCTGCCTCAGCCTTCCAGAGTGCTAGATTATAGGCATATGCCACCGTACCCAGCGTAAGAATTCTGCTACTAGCATGCCCAAAAGCTCTCAATACAACATAATGTATGACTAGAAAATGCAATAAATATCCTTGTACTTTTTAAGTCTTAAGAAATTGCTGGGTTTCTTTTAAAATATGCACGTGTATGTGTGTGTGTGTGTGTGTGTGTGTGTGTGTGTACATTCACTGCTGCTGATGTTACTGCTACATTTAAATGTGCTAACACAGATTTAAAAAAAATAGTAAGGGCAAGAGGGCTCAGAGCCTTCTTGATTTCTTTGGCATAAAATGTGAGAAAAAAGCAGGCAAGGTGGGGAAAAGAAAGAAGGAAAATTAAAATACTTAGGTGGAACTAGGGCAAAAAGTTGCTTTATTTACTGGAGTAGATGGGGAACCTCAGTTCTAGTTGGAAAGGTGAATCTTGTCTGTTGGAGGATACTTGGCCCACTGCTGATGAAATTTAGCTATCTCTGCAGACTTTTCAAATATTTAAAAAGCTTTGTAGTTGTGAATGTTGCAATATATTTCCATTTTATTTTCAAAACAATCGAAGATCAGTCTGTCGGTAATGACCTTAAACTAGTTATATCCTGCTACCATCTTTCACGCATGTCTTTCTTTTTCCTCTTTATTCATAAAGTATGAATTAGGAAAGAAAGAGGAAACCTTTTATTTTAATCTCCAATAATGTGTCAACCTAGAATGAATTCTTTGGACCAAGGCTTTTGGGGGCTTTTGTTCTTAGGGCATTGGTAAGTCACTTGGAAGCAGTTGAAAAACTGCAGATTTTTACCAAAAACGGATTCCAGAGTGTAAAGGACTTTTTTGTCATATGTCTGAAGGATATTTTTATCTCTCCTTCTCCTTAGGAAGGAGACTAGTAAAAAGATGTCAGTGCTTTAGCAGGCAGCATGCTGCTGGAAATCCAGGCAGGGCAAACTTAGCACTTTAGCTCTTCTGAGAAGATGGCACACCTGATTTTTCCTGCAGCCAGCTGTTCAGGAATGAGGGCCTGACTCTAGTCCTGCTGTTGGGAGTGCTGACCAGGAAGCAAAATAAAGAACAATTTTATGGAAGGACTTAGCTATGTTTTTGTCTCACACAAATTACATGTAGCTTTTAATTTAGACACGTCTCAGTAGGGGTACGTGAATGTTAAAAAAGATGATAAAGAACTGTTGGACTGAGGTCTAGAAGAGGAAATTGAGAGAGGAGACTGCAGCACTGTGGCTGCTTTTATTCTGAGGACATTTGCAGTTCTCTCTAAAACAGCCACGATGTGCGCTGGGTACTTGGTGTGGAGTAAGGGCCACAGAACTCAGAGATTGGGCCTGGCCAGAGTTGGGAACGAGGGTCAGTCACTCTGGAATCATGAAGAACTACACCCTCAGGATAAGAGCAAACCAGTTGTGTATGAACTGCGTGAATCAGAGACATAAATCTTTGATTTTAGATTAAGGTACATCCAGACTTACGTGGCTGGCAGAAAACAACAGAATATTTTGGAACAAGATACTATCATCCTAGGCCACAAGTTTACTCTATTTTCAAATTCATTATCCAGTCCACAGTCAAAGACAGCCAGGCACATGAAGCTATGAGGTGCTATGAATGCGAATGAGAAGAAATAGCAGTGTGGACTTCAGATAACAGCAGATTCTAGAATTATTAGGCCTAGACTACAAAGCACATGCTTACTTCATGCAAAGAAATAAAAGCCAAGCTTGTAATCTTTGTCTAGAGATTAGAAAAATAGCACTTTCTCGCAGACCTTCAAAAGGTAAGTGAAAAATTTAGGATTAACTATATGGTGATACATATGAGTATAGATGATATGGACAAATGCTTAGAAAAATACAACTTTTAACAGCTGACTGATGAAATAGAAAATATCACAGGCTTCCATAGAAAATGAATTGCAGATTCATGTGGCTTCATTGAGAGTTGTACCAAACATTCAAGAATAAAATAATTCTGATCTTGGATATATTCTACAAGGAAGAAAAAGGTTTCCCAGTGTATTTTAAGGCCAATATAAACTTAATGCTCAGATTTAAACAAATATGGTTCAAGAAAGGCAGATTGTGGTACAATCTGTCATAACCAAAAATCCTTAGTAAAACAAAAGCAGCCATATATTGAAAGGCTAATGTACCCTGAGCATGGTGAGTTTATACAGGGAATGCAAGATTAGTAGAAAATCAGAAAGTCTAATTAGCTGCACACATAGAATAGAAATAATCACATGAATAGAAGGATTTGATAAAAAATAACAATTCATGATAAAGTCTTAGTGAACTGAGAACAGAAGAGAATGTCAACCTGATAGTGTCTACAAAGAGCTTTCCCAAACCTTGTTTAATTCGGATAAGTTAACAGCTTTATCTTTAAAAAATCAAGAACTAGACAGATTATCTGTTACATTTACCTCTATTCATTTTTGTGGTAGATTTCTAGTCAGTGCAGAAAGGCAAGGAAAAGATAAAAGATGTAAGAGTTAAAAGAAAGAACTATGATTACCACTTATTTATGATTGTGTAAGTAGAAAATCTCAGTGTACTGGTAAATAATTAGAAGTGAGTTTTCCACATAAAAAATTACATTTGTAGATACTAGCAGTTAAATGTGAAAATAGAAAAAGACAGCATCAAAACCAAGGGAAGTTAAGTGCTACAGAGAAACAGAACACTGTAAAGGACAGTTGGAATTTTAAATAAGTTTAGTCATGAGGTAACATCAGAGTAGAATCATTGAGAACAGGAGACTGGCTGTGTGAATTTTCGAGGGGAAAGTTTTGTAGGGAAAAAGAAAGTGGTAAGACCTTGAGGTGGAGTTGGCCTTACATGTAGGAGGAACAGCGAAGAATCTCATGTGTTAGAGTAGAGTTGTGGGTAAGGAGGATAGGAGATGAAATTGGGAGGTCCGTGGATCTGGGAGTTGATGGCCAGCATCTGAATCACACTGAACCTTGGGAACCACTGCCAGGACTTTGGCTTTCACTCCGTCAGTGGAGGCTACCGCAGAATGGTGAGAAGGGAGATAATCTTCTAAGACTGTTAGTTAGCATGATTTCTTTTGTTGGTGTGTTATAAAGAGGTCATGGTGTGGGGCCAAGATGGGAGTGAGGAAATCCAATTAGAAGACTGTTCTGTAATCCATGCAGAAAGACAGAGAGCACTGTTCCAGTATGGTAGCAGTGAAAATGGTGACCATAGGATTCTGGGTGTGTTTGGAGAAAATAGCTTATTGGATCTATGGGTAGATTAGAAGTGGGTGTGTGAAAAAAGAGGATCAAGGAAGACTTGAGGTTTAGGCCTTAATGACTAGAGAAGTAGACTTCCAACCATTTAAGGTAGAAAAGACAGAAGGCAGAATAGATTTTAATGGGAAGGTCACAAGTTCATTTCAGATGTCTAGACTTCAGAGGGAGAAAACAGATAAGCAGTTGGACAGAGCCTTTGGCTGTCAGTAGAGAGCCCTGGACTAGCAAGATAAATTTGGGAGTGTTGTCATTTGACATTTATCGCTATGGGAATTAATGCTCTCAAGAATGGGTTGGGGGTTGCCCAAAGCAAAGGACCAAAGACATATCATAGGAAGTCATGTAAGGAGGAAGTAAGGACAAGCCACAGAGTAGAAGATATTTGCAATATAAATGACTGTCACAGTACTACAGTAAGAAAAACAGACAACCCAAAGGAAAAACAGTGAAAGACTTAAACAGACTCTTCCCATAAGTGGATAGCCAGTAAACAAATGAAGAAGTACACAGCCCCCTTAGTAATTGAAAGGTGAATTAGATTACAAAAGGATACTAATGGATTCTCTGCTTGTAGAGAGTGGAAATGACTGCACCAACTTTAAAAGCAATGTGACATTACCAAATTAAGTTGAAAACACTCATTCTTATGACTCAACACTTCTACTCCTGGCTATATATCATACGGTATACCTTTGTCCACCAGATATGTAGATGTCCTTTGTCTTATCTATCATAATCAAACTAGAAGTGACCCAGTGCCTACTATCAATAGAATAAAGTGTGGTATACTCTTTAAGTCAAATGCTATAAGACATTAAAAATATAAGCCACAGTCTGACTTATCATAAGTTCATTCACTAGAAGAAACTAGATAAAAATGAATACAAAACTAAGTGAAATTGATGTTTAGAATTAAATACATAAGCACCAAAAATTTTTAGGAAAAAGGAAGGAGGTCACAAACATAAATCAGGTAGTGGTTCCTTTTTGGGGTTTGGAGGGGCTGATCAGAAAGAGACACATGGGGCTTTGGAGAAGCTGGCGATGTGGTTCTTGATTTGGGTAATGATTACTTGAAAAGACTGCAGTATTATTCTCATCCTGTGCAATTTAACTTCTGTGTGATTATTGATTTCATCCGCTTCTTAATTGTGTCCTTTGTACTTAACTAGTTTTGTTCATTCTGAGCTTAGTCTAGGCACAGGCCACAGATTTACCTAGTCAGTATTTGCATGAGTAAGGTGTTTTCCTGGCTGCTCTGGAGTAGAATGGAATGAATCCTGCACTAACCTCCATAGAACCCGCAGTCCTGTAGGGATGAGGCTGGGTACCCAGGTATTCAGGATGGCAGCATATATCAGTGATCAGGGCACAGACCTCACTGGAGCCTGGATTCACCCTTTTCTGTAAGACTTTGAGTAGGTACTTAACCTCTATAAGGTGTGGTTTCATTCTGTGCAAAATGCAGATGATAATTGTACTTACTGTAGATTATGGGAATCAAGCACATTGATGTATATAAAATGCTTGGGATGTAATTAAGTGCCATGAAGTATTAACTGCTTTTAGAAAAATATCAGATGAAAAGACATTAAAATGCACATGAGCAGCAGTGTACTTGTCACAGCTTAAGGAGCGGGGGAGTGCACATTATGCTGAGGGCATGTGGGAAGGCACTGTGGAAGTTTTAAGCCAGCCCCCAGTTTCAGTAATTTGAGGAGTCAGGGCCTGTAGGCAGAGGCACAGTGTGAGCTGGGGTGTGGGGTGGCAGAGAGCAGCAGTGGCTGTTAACAGTGGGCCTGTATGACTGACTGGGGCTGGCACACCTCACAGACCCCTGGTCCGACCACAGTGGACTCCATAAACGTTTGGCCGGCACGATGGGTTTATTTGTTTGTATGTATGTATATGTGTGTGTATTTAGAAAAAGAGCCTTTGGAAAAACATGAGCTCTGAAGCATGATTGCAACCACTCCCTTGCTTGGACCCATCCATTCTTTGGTTGGTGCCTGAACCTTGAAAGTAATTTGCCTGCAAACCTTGGATTGTCACTTGCACTTGGTGTGACAGTAGCTTGAGGAAAGCATGGGAGCTTACGTAGGGATTGGATTGCAGAAAGACTCAAATGTTATGCTAGTGAGTTCGGACTTGATTGGCAGGTGGTAGGGAGCCATGGAAGGGCTTTGAGTTGGGCTCTGAAGGACTAGGGCTTGTCTGCTGGGATGATCCTTAGTGGATCTGGGGGATCCAGAGGGAGGCACTGGTATAGACTTCTGATGAGGAATAAAAGGCCTGAACCAGACTGGATCGTGAACACAGAGACAAGAGGGTGTGTTTGACAGCCGTTATGGAGGCTGACTTAATGTGATTTGGTATCTGAAGAGATGTGAGGTGTTGAGCCAGAATAACAGTATCGTAACAGTGGGGAGGAGGTGGGAATGAGAGTGGGCCTAAGAGACAGTGGTGATTCAGTGACTTTGAGGTGGGGGTTGGAGTTGCTGCACAGGCGAAGAGTTGAAAAGTTGGTTCTTGAGCAACACTTTGATGTTCTGAGTGATATTTTAGGACATTTTGTGAAGTTTGTTAATATCCTGATAATTGTTTTTGACACTTCAATGCACTTGTCTTATGGTGCCTTTTTCTTGATGACATGAGGACAGCTGTAGTCCTTGGTGGTTGTCTATAATATGCCAAGGATGTTGGTTCAGGACAGTAGGTAGTACCAAGAGGGAAGTATCTGTGTTGGCTAGTTAAACAGAGGTGGGAGCATCTCAAGCTTATTCTCAAGTTGCTTTGAGAATGCTGGTTCCTGAGGGTGGCAGCCAGAAGGCCTGCTGCTCTTGGTAAGGGTTGGGTTGATGCGAGCCCAGATCAGCAGACTTACACTTTGCTCAGCCTGGGACTTGGCTGGCTTCTGCTGCCATGTTGGACAGGAGGATTGGCCAGCAGCTAGCCTGCCTACATGTGCGCTTGCAGTGCCTGTTGGTGGTGGTTCACCAAGGTGAGTAGTTTCAACATCTTGTACCTTCTGGAGAGACTTTTGCTGAGAATGAGTCACTTGGTGCAGAATTATTGATGTCTTATATAAGAAGCCTGGTTCATTGAAGTGGTTCCAGAAAACAAATTGTAAAGACAACAATTATTGGTAATCAGATGATCTTGTAGCATCCTTGAGATCAAATTAATGCTACACTTATATTTTTTAAGAGACTGGATGTTTGCTTTGGGATTCAATAATAAGGTGTGTTTTAAAAACATGGTAAATGTTTCAAAAATTTTTAAAAATGTGTTGTAGTAAAGCACATTGCACTAATCCTCCTCAAACTACTCTCCCTCATTCTCGCCACTTTCTGAAGCAGTTCTGGAAGTCTTCTTTAGATGTACTATTGGAGCTACCTCAGTGTTCTGAATGGATTCAAAATGTTTACCTTCCATGGTCGTTTTAACTTTTGGGGAAGAGCTAGACATTTCATGGTGCCATAACCAGTAAGGTTGATGAAGACACACTATAATATGTTTATGAACCTGCCTTGCCATTGGATGGCACTCACCAGCAATATTCACCTCCAAATTGTTTTCATCACAGCTTAAAAAGACATTTTACAAAAGAGGACTTCCAAAATGACTTGAGAAAATGGCAAGAATGGTGGGAGAAGTGTGCTCAAAACAATGGGGAGTATTTTGAGGGGCATCAATAGCAATGTGTCTTTACTGTAATAATTACTGTAAGCATTTTTAAAAGTTTCATATATATCTTACACAACCTAAAAGGCAATTTTATGTAATATTTTAGGTGCACCTGCATTTTTGCTCTGACTTATATGAGGTCAAGTATGACATTTCCATTTTTGGCATTAAGATTTAATGCCAAAAATGAAATCAGATAGTTTCAGAGTTTGGAGCTTTTTGGATTAGGGTTACTCAACCTGTATTTATTTAAATCAGACAATTTCTAAGTTTTTCACAGGCAAATTGTATGAGGCACACTGTCGTTATTAGTTCTTCAAAGGTCCTGACCCAGCTGAGCTTCCTCCTCCTCCTCCTTCATCCTAACCTTCATCTCGTAATTTTGGGGGCTTGGAGTATTTCTATTTCTCCTTTTTTATTGGTGGTTTCTTTGTTCCAAGGAAGAACTGTATTTTTTCTTTTGTTTTCTTTGTTCAGAAACTCCACGGCATGCTTCTAAATTGCATGTTACCTGAGAAAAGCAGAACAAAGCAAGCAGTGGAGTCCTTTGCTTCAGCTGTCTCTTGGGTTGATGAAAACCGAAGCTTCAGCAAACAGAGTCAGGGCCCAGGATGCTATTTTCTAAATGAGTTAGTGTAAACTAGGGACCTTGCTCAAGTCCTAGTAATGACAGCTTTACCATCCAATTTTCCTCAGGGCCTAGCTCTTGAGAAGGAAAAAAAGCCCCCTAAAATGGAGAGCTTTTTAGCCTTTGTTACTGGTTCTCAATCTGCAGTATTAAAGGAAATACCCAGTCAGATATCGACAGGGTCAGGCCATCTGTTGAAATATGACTATTCTCCTAAAGCCAATGAGAGTCTTTAAGTTCTCAGATTAGCATTCTGTGACATCTGCCCTTTAGAAGGTAGGGTTTTCAGTTAGATTGCATTCTTTATTTTAATTTACCTGGATCAGAGGCATAATGCTTAAAAAAAAAAGAGGGGTTCTCGCAAATAAAATGGCAGCAATCAAAAACATATTGGAGGAAAACATAACTACTATATTTTAAAACACCTTTATATATGTGGTTTAAAGGCTTTAAGACCCAAGTTCATCATGTCCTTAAAACTAGTTGATATCATGTAAGCTTAGTGTTCATAAACTATTTTAGAGCATGGCTAATGTCTTAACATAGATTTTATCTAGTCCAAGCACAGGACCTGCAGACAGACACACAGCAAGTGTTTGATAAAAGTGCTTGTTGAAGAGCTACATGTTTTGCTCTTTTCCCCTTGATGAGTGTTACTTGTTCCAGCTGGCTCTTTGTGTCTGACATGTGGGAACTCTTCCTCTTCTCCTTGTCCAGGCTTCTTAGTTCTTTTCATTACTGCTTAGTCTTGCAGGACCTGAGTTGTAAAGAACTAACTGAAAATAGACTTGTCACTGTAAGCACCTCCTCACATCTGGTTTTTGTTGGTTTTCCCCATCCTACATCCCTGCAAGGTTGACCAACATTCTTTTTTTTTTTTGAGTTGCACATCAAAAACAGTAGGAGAGAAGAGAACAGTATCTGTTTAGTCAACACTTCCAGTGTTGGAAAACTGTCAGATTTAAAATGTAACTTGTCTCCCCTCCGCTTCCCTTCCCTTCACCTATTCTAGTATGTGCTTTCAGAAAGGTGGAAACTGTGTCAAACGTGGAGAGGGCTACTTAGATGTGGATGTTCTGAGGTTGATCAGGCTCCTCTCCCTCAGTTGTTCATTGCACCCTGTGGAGGGTACACAAGGACTCTCACCTTCCCCTGTGTGCACAGCTTATTTTGTCCTGTGTTTTATCATTTGACTTTCCAAATGCCAAGGGTGTCTGTCCCAGGCACTGGCGTGTGGCAGAATCTGAGAGCAGCAACCTGTGTAAGTTTGCTCAGTGATAGAGTGGGCAAGCACTGGCTCGGGGTTCAGAGCAGAGTCTGGATCCCAAACTCCGCTGCTTTCCAGCTCTATCGCCTTAGTGTGGAGATCTGTTGAGCATTCACATATAAGTTGGAGATGGAATAAGATACCTATCTTACTGCATGTGAACAGCTGGTATCTAGTGTCTAGTGTCTGCCTAAATAAATAGTTTTAAAGATAAAACTAAACCGTGTACTTCAGTGTTCTTAAGTAGCTTTCAGTTAGTGTATCCTTGGTTCTGAGACATTAGGCCAACCCCTGAGATGGAGCATCCCTTCCCAGCTGAGAATGTTAGGAATAATGCATGGTGATTAATGAGGGCCCCAGGTTTTCCGGTGACCACTGGATTTCTTTCACTGCCTTTTTGTTTGGAAGATTGTGATAAGTTTTTTAAAATTTTGCTTGTAACTACATTGTAGCCTTTTGTTATAATTGCAAAAATAAGAGGTTTTTGTCCTGTGGTTTTTAGGAAAGATGTAGGAGGTGTGATGTGCAATTTCATTATGCTAAGAAAATAAATGGTACTGATTTTTGCCAGACATGCTTACTTGTACATTGGGAAATAATTCTGAATAATTTAATAAGTATATTTTGTGATTGTGACATCTCATCTCTCTCTACAGACATGACGCAAATCTGAGTAAACTGCAATTCATTTAATAAAAACTGACAGTGTGAAATATCTGTTTTTAAAATGTTTATGCTTATGACTTAAACTTAAAAGATGCCAAAGGGTATATGTTGAAAATTAAGTTTCTTTTTCTGCCTCATTCCCTAGCTTACCAGTTCCTTCCTACAGAGCCAACTACTCCTGTCTTCTTAAAATTAAAATCTATATTTGATTATGGTTTGGTATTCTCTGTATTTGCCCAGTGGTTTGTGGTGGTAAGGTGGTAAGGTGGTAAGCCTACCCAGTGTACCCTTACATATGTCAGCAGACACGGGCAATATCATTTTGGTGATGAGGCCTCTTACTTCCTGTAGTCAGCTTTTGAAACCAGGGACTGTGTAGCCTTTGAGTTTCTTGATTTCCAAGTCTGTGTTCTTTTCGTTTTCCAGCTGCAGCATGAGAAAGCTGAACTGGAGCAGCATCTGGAACAGGAGCAGGAATTTCAGGTCAACAAACTGATGAAGAAAATAAAAAAGCTGGAGAATGATACCATTTCTAAGCAGCTTACATTAGAACAGGTAAGCATTGGGACTCCCCTGACTTTACTTTTCCACAATCACCTGGCTCTTTCCAGCTTCCATATGCCCCGAAGAGTATGAGTAAAAACAATTGTTCAGCTCTTCCTTTCCAGTGGAAGCTTCATTTCTAAAGTAAGTATTTGCACGTTTATATCGTCCCTGCTCACACATACACCCACCTGCCTCTGGGTCTCTTGCTGGCCACGATTAAGTTTCAGGAGATATGTGGTGATATTCTGATTTATAGCAGGAAATGTCAGGTTCCTTTTTGCAAAACAAAGGGGGAAGAATGTTTTTAACCACAGGACTGTTTATGTGAATGTTCCTGAGAGTGTTACTCTGGAGCTAAAAAATTTCTTTCAAGAGTTCTTCAGAACAAAGAATATTTTTCTTCTCTGAATTATTACCAACCTAATATGGTAGCTGTTTTTCTTACAGCTGAATTTGTTGATGCTGGTATGAATAGACTTGGTAACTCATGCTAGGTCAGGAGCTGATGACAAGTATGACCTTGAATTCATTAAATTCTCGGAGCCCAAGTTCTCTATTTGTAAACAGAGCAAGACAGACTACAATCAAGGATGGACACCTAGGAGGTACAAAAAGTGAAAAGTAATAGTGCACAATCGTTTTGCCAGTTGTCCCTGGCAGACACTGATGTTGATCACAGAACCCACCTTCAGAATCCACACTGGTCCTTGGGCTTCCGCTGTCATGCAAGACTGTGGGCAGCTGCTGTCACGTCATCCACAGTGTGTAAGAAACCAGAGTCCCTGACATCCCTGCCCTTGTGCCTTCTAATGCTTTTTCCCACTTAGGTCTCTTGAAGTTATCTTTCCCCTAAGACAAGTTGTAAGAAGCTGTCTTTGGAGTATGGCTGCTTGGGTTGCCATGTAAAATTCAGTAGCTTAGCTAAGATGACTCAGGTTTGAGTGTTACAGATTCTGATCACCACTGTGATGATTTGGCTGAGCCTTCCGGGCAAAGGGGTCTGCTGTGTATCTGTACTGTGCTGACTGGTTTATCAGTCTCTCGGGGTTACTTTAGTTTTAACATTTTACCCGAGAGTGAAAGGATGGTAGGACTGAGTGGGTTGGGGGTAAGTTAGGGTTTATTTTAAATTAAAGCTGACTTGGGCTTTTGCTGTGATTGTTATCCTTATATCTCCCTATATCAAAGAGGGGAGTATCTCCCCAGACTAATCTATTCTTACCGTTTAGCTTTCAAATTTAGATGCAGTGTCTAAATGTTTCTTCTGACTTCCTGCACCCCCAATTTAAAAATATTTTTCAGTAATGTTCACCTGTTTGATTCTCAATCAAACTGAAGCTCCGCTTCTGTTGAAGCTTTCAGGATTTAAGTACGTATTATTGGAACTTGTTAATCAAGAGCTAATCAGGTGGCCATGTGCAGTGCCCATAGTAGTGGGTACTGTGAGACCTTGGCTTGGGCGTGGTCTTCACGATGGTAATTGTGAATCCTTTAAACAGCTTCTCTGTTCTGTTTGTTCACGAGCTGCTCAGGAGGCTGGAGACCAGGGCTGTGACCCCCCAAGGCTTTTGGTTTGACCACAAGGTGGGGCTAGTGAGCTAGCATCTGAGGGAGAAGGGCAGTCCTGGCCTTCTCAACCCTTTGGAGACTCAGTAACTGAACCACTCTAAAACAAAGTCCAAGTCTTGCATTTTCTGTACCAAATGACTTGGTGAACTTTTAAGCATATTTCAGACGTTGGCAAGAGGATTTCCAAAATAAAAAAATAATTTCCAGATATCCAGAGGAATAGATGCATTGCAAAGCCTCTTATAAGGAGTAAACCACAGATTCAGCACATCTAGTCCTTATTTTAATTAAAATGGAGAAAGTGACATCTTCAAACCCCACCCCCCATTTTGGGTGTGTCCATGGTGATTCAGTGTTCCAAATTTTATTGTGTATTTTGTCGAACTACAAATATTTTTAGTCAGTGTTTAGGAGGAATGTGGGGTTTTTTTTCTCTAATCGAAATAAATCTTTTCTGAGTTTCCATGGATATGATCTAACCAGCTCTGTGCTCATCTTTTGGGATGATCATATGCATTATATGATATGTGTTATAGTCTATATTACATTACTTGATATGTGTTATATAATATGCTTTATACTATGTGATGCCAGAAGACCAAAGACATTTACTGTATTCCAAATTACAGTGAATTACATCATTGTAAAAAGAAAAGCCTTTGCTTTCTACCTGACAGAAAACTTTTGGGGGTGTACAGTACTGGGGATCAAACCTAGGGGCACTCTGCCAGCGAACTACATCCCCAGGCCATTTTACTTTATTTTGAGATAGGGTCTCAGTAAGTTACCCAGGCTGGCATCAAACTTTCCATCCTCCTGCCGCAGCCTCCTGAGTAACTGGGATTATAGTCATGTGCCACCATTCCCAACTCAAACTTGCTTTTTTAACTGTGTGTGTTTGAAGGCAATTGCTCTGTGTCCCATGCCACTACATGTGCTCCACAGCTTTGTCAGGACAGTTGAAAAGTGGCTTTAGGCATGAGGCTAGAGAGCAGTTGTCTTTCAAAAGGTAGCATGGGAGTGTTCAGGACCCAGGCACTGACACAGAACCTATGGGTATTTCCTCTGCTTAACACTGTAACGAGTTTGCTTATTTTCTGTCTCTCTCTCCCTTCCACCCTCACCCCCTCCCCTCACCTTCCCAGTAGTTCTGTTGAGATATAATTCACCCATTCAAAATGTACAATTCAATTTTACTATTAAAGTTGTTCAGCTATCACTAGTTAATTTTAGAACATTTCCAGGTCCTCACAATGAAACCCTGGACCCTCTACCTGTCACTCCTACTCCTCCATGCTCTGCTTTCTCTTTGTCCAATCTGGACGTTTCATCTAAACAGGATTGTGTAATATGTGATCTTTTGTGACTGACTTCCTTCACTTAGCACAGCGTTTTCATCTGTATTGCAGCGTGTCCCCATACACCTTTCCTGGCCAAATAATTTCCCATTGTGTGTATATATCACATCTTATTTATTCATTGTCATTTCATTTGATTGTTTCCACCTTTTGTGTGGATGTTGTATTCCCTGTCTCTTAAGCATATACCTAAGAGTCAAATGCTGGTTTACACGGGAACTCTATAAAATTGTACAAAATATAATTTTAAAATAATACACATTTAGCATTGAGTTGAACCTGCAGAAAAGACATTGGAAGATCTCCTGTCAGAAGTTTGTGTTGACTCTAATATGCTTGATTTGAAGGTGTGGTTTAGGTCGGGGGTGCTGTTGAAGTAAGTTCCCCTGTTCTCTGTAAAGCAGAACTGACTTGGCTTGGGAACTCAGTCTCAGGGCCCTGTGTCAGAAGCCTTCATTATCAGTCATGCTAAAGTCAGGCTTTCCACGTAGACTATTTCATTAGTGCCAGTTCTTCTCTTAGACGAGAGCCCAGGTTCATTTTTTCACCTAGAGAATGCAAGGAGCTTGATTAGCGAGATGCTGGGCTGTCAGCGGTCTGTTGGTGTTTCGCAGTGTGTCAGTTCACAGAAGCTCAGAGCTGGAATGCCACCTTGGCCCTCAGACCCTAGTGGGCTTGGGAGACAGCTCTGTGCTCCCTCTGAGAGGAAGAGGCTGGGTGGGACTTGCTTCTCTGTGACAACCAGTTTGTCCTCTAAGTGGCCCCGCCCTTGGGCACTTTTCTCAGAAATGGAAAGCCAGAGGATTGTGAGCATTCCCAAATCACAGAGCCAGAGTGGCAGCACTGGGCCTCAGTCCCTGGCCTGGTACCCTGTTCAAGGATGCAGGAAGGACCTAGCCTTTGTGTAAAGAGAGGCAGCAATTCATTTTATATTTACCGCAATCCTGCTGCTTTCCTGTCCAAATAGCCTGCCATAGTTCTGAATTATTTGTTTTAATTATCTTTTTAGGATTTATGTAGCATTCTAAATGCTTAATCCCAGAAGACAGTTTATAGACAGATGCAAAAGAGCACGCTGAGAATGATATAAAATTATGAGGTCATTACAGCACATGATGGATAAACGAGATTAATTTATTCAGTGCGCCTTTAGCATCTTTAGTGCCTTTAAAAATAAACACCGGTGGGGCTGGGAATTTAGCTCAGCAATGCCGCACCTGCTTCACAAGCACAAGGTCCTGAGTTCAATCCCCAGTACCAAAAAAAGTTGCAAAAATAAACACTGGTGTCCATTGCCTGTGCTGTGAACTCTTACTAAAAGATTTTTATTGAAATATGTGGTCACTGTGAGTCTCCTTTTTAGTATTCACATTTTCTTAGGTGATGGTAAGAACATTTAGAATCTGAAATTTTCTTGTCTGTGTCAAGAAATCTTAATCCATTTAACATGTTCCCTCTGGCTTAGAGTACATGCAGGACTGTCCCATCAGGTGGCTTGTATCACTGGGGGTGCTCACAGACCTAAACACTTTCATCAGTGTTTTTAGTAAGAAAATTAATAAAATGCTGCACAATGGGACAGGCATGCATGTAGCAGCAGTGGTCCACCCCGCCGGGTAGCAAGACTACCAATCTTGGCCCTGTCATGAACACATTAATGTTTTCTGCCAACTCAGGGAGATTTTCCTTGCTTATCAAGCATTGGAAGGCACACATCAGCTTATTCATTACGTGAAGTTCAGCCCAGAGTTTATGGGGGCCTTCTGTGCACGTGCCTCAGAAAAGTACCTTGTAGGAAATGCTCTAGTTCGGATGTGGTTTGTCCTCCAAAGGTTCATCTACCGGAGCCAATAGTGAGGCAGGAAGCCTCGAAGAGGGGGACTTGTGTGAAGTAGTGAGTAGGGCAGGGCACTGCCCTCAGAGAGGATTCATGCTGAGCTAGATCTTGGACTTTCGGTCTCCAAAAAAACCATGAGCTAAAAAGACTCTTCTTGTTACTGCCCTGCTCCATGTATTTTGTTATAGAAACAGAAAATGGACTAATTCAAGAAAGAATGAAACAGTGGTCATATCACACATGGACTAAACATTTCACCATTATTTAGCAATATAGTCTGGTAATAGTGGAATAAGTCAGTGGTGTCATACAATTCAGCTGACACTTATATGATTACAAGGTTTGTCTACCATCTACCAGATTCCTTGTTGTTTTCTTTTCTGTAATTGATCCAGTGCAGCTCTATTATATTCTGGGATATATATTCTCTTATTTAAGTTGTCTCCCTCTCCCAAGGCACTAAAGCCCATAAATAAGGGTTGATTTTAGGACTTGTAGGATAATTTAATTTCATTAGTGTATTTATTAGCTTTCCTATTGCTGGGACAAAGTATCTGACAACTGAACTTAAAGGAGGAGCAGTTTATTTCATTCATAGTTTCAGTGGATTCAGACCATGGTCAGCTGGCTCCAAGGCAGAAGGGCATAGCAGGGAAACACTACTCACCCCATGGCAGCCAGGAAGCAGAGATCAAAAGGAAGAACCAGAGACAATACACCCTTCCAGATCCCCCAGGACTCAGCCCTCAACAGTGGCTCACTATGTAATGGCACATTCAGCTATGAACTCATCAGTGGATGAATCCATTGATGAGTATAATGCCTCATGATTCAGTCACACTGGAGACTTTGGGGTACATTCTAGATCTAAACCATGACAATTAGCAGCCATTTATGATGACAGTATCTTAGCCCATGTAGTTGAAGGAAATTTCCCTGAGTTCAAATATCCCTTTCATCTATGATAAGCTGTGTTACCCGAGGCATGCAGGTTGACCTCCTTTGTGAAGCAAGTTTAATTTGTAGGCTTGGGAGAGGATTAATTTTCTATCCTGCATCTCACACTCCATGTATATTAAAGTTCTTTTGTTCTTCTGAGGCAAGATTGTTCAAATCCTGTGCAGCAAGAAATAAATTTACTGGTAATCTTGTATACTAATGATTACATAATTATGTATGACAGGAGTTAGTTTCATAAGATAATACTTATGCTTTTCTTTTCTATCCTGTTTCATCTTTAGAAAAAAGATTTCAAAAGGCTAAACCAATTTCATGATCCAATAATGGCTTGTGACCTGGGGTTGGAACAGCATGCACTGGTGTACCAAATGCTTTGCTACCTCTATATTTCCTTGGGCCTGTTTCTTCTACCTAGAGCCCTTCTTCCCACTCTGCATAAGTTTTGCTAATGTTCTTTCTCCAGGCAGCTGCTGCTTGTCTTGGGAAGTATTTTCACATTATTCAGTCTTCTTATAACAATGGACATGCCATTTAATTGTTTCTTCTCTGAAAGAACTCAATAAGGTAAGGGAGGACAGTGATATTGTTGATCTAACTAACCATTGCTTTCCTGGTGACTCACTTCTAGTAAGTTTTCCAAAAGCTGTAACTGCTGCCACTTATAATGAAAGCTGTTATCCATTTCTTATAGTACTTTGTTCTACCCATTTTCCAAGAAAATTAGTGAGTGTATTACTTGAGCCTCAAATACTTCACCAGCTTTCTCAACCTGGTTATCCATGTTTTCAATTTATGAATCCATTTCATGCTCATACATTTGTGACTTGACCCCTTTTTTGCTCATGCTGCATTTGATATAAATATCTGGCTTGCATCCTGCATAAATCAATGCACCTTTGTTATGTGCCTACCATGGGTTGTAGTCTCCTAAGGAAGATGATAGAAGGTCCTTGGCCTGGAGAAACCCAGTCCAGGGATAGGGACACTGGTGGGTCTATGGCTTATGGTGAAGGGAGCCCTGGGCAGAGCACTGGCGTGCAGGGAAGGAGCCCCCTGACTAGCAGAGAGGATTGGAAGCTGCACTGAGATGAATGCAGGGAAAAAGACACATGCTGGCCAGAGAGATCCAAGTTGGCTCTTGTAGGGAAGTGGAGGCCTGTGAAGAGACAAGTGGGAGTAAAAATTGGCTGCAGGTTCTGCACAGAGAGGCAGAGAAATGAGCTCTTGAAGATGTGAAATTGAGTCCCTTGTCTTCAGCAGAGAGCATGGAGAGAGCAGAGATTGAAGCAGTGGCTGCTTGACAAGTTGAGTCTTCATAGTGTAATGTGGCTGCAGAAAGCAGCCCTGTAGCTGTCTCAGAGACCCAATGCAGGCCTCAGCGCTAACAGCGCCTAGTGGTGTTATCTTCAGTTGCTAGACAATGTCAGCAACTGACTTAGAGCGCCTGGACCAGACCCCAGCTCCCAGGGACAGATCAAAGTGAAACCCACTCATCCTAGTGTCTGCTTCCATTCATAACTGCAACAAATCATAGGGGCTTGGGTTTCAGATGTTGAATTTGGATCTTCAGAACAAGATTGTATTTTGTTCATTTTTTTTTAAATCAGTGAAACATTTGGTACCTTTTAAGTTTTATCAGGGAGAAAAGAAAGTTTTAGGTTTTCAGCTCTTAGAATCCCTAGTGGTTAATGGCATAGCATGTTAAGAATACCAGATAACCTTTCTGTCTTGTCAGAAGACAGCTGTTTGAAAATACAAACCAAATTGACATCACTACTACTTCCTATG
Source organism: Heterocephalus glaber (assembly GCF_000247695.1). The sequence goes on from NW_004624791.1 coordinate 3,793,418, forward strand.
TAATTTTAATGCTGCTTATTTTAGTAGCTACAGCAACTAACTAGTGAGTTACGTAGATAATCTGTGTGTACTGGTGATTCATACAGCAGTGAATTTGGTAGCTAGTGGTTCACATTCAGATTTACATCCTTGGCTGCTCTTTTTTCTAATTAGGGAACAAGGTATTTCTTAAATGTTCAGATAGCATGGCCATATGGAGTCTTGTTTAGAATTGCGTTTGTGCAAACAGCTCCCCTTGCAGATTCTGGCCATAGGAATCTGTCATAACAGTGCTGGTGGGTAGCACCTGCTGAATTCTGTGTGCTGCTTTGAAATATAAGAAACAATGGTGTTCCTTGAGGATTCACTTGCATTAAGGAGATAAAATTTAGTGACAGCTATGTATTCTTTGAAGTTTGATTTCAAATACAGTACTGATTTCAAATTATAGATGTTGTAGAACCTTTTATTAAATGTTTGCGTCTAAAAGTTATCCATTGGACTTTTAAGAAAATTTGGAAAATATGAACACAAGGTTACAAAAGTACAAAAACATTACCTAGATCAAAATCCCGAACAACTTGTATTGATGTTTTTTCTACGTCTTCTCTCTTCTCCTTTTTTTTTTTTTTTTTAACAACAGTGTATATATAGCTTGCTGCCCTTTTTATTTTTTAATAACACCTCAGAGCCTGTGTCTGCTCCTTTATATAAGCTGCAGTGGAGCACAAGCAGACATAATCATAGTAAACCCTGAAGTTGGCTGGGTGGGAATTGGATTAGAGCAGATCCTTGAGGATATTTAGGTTTCCTGAGAAGCTTGTATACAAGAGTCCCACCTATTGCTTATTCAGGAGAGATCAGAAAGAAAACTCAGGTCATAGCTGAAAAATACATGGGCTTTTTGGCCCTGAAAATAGGCAAACCAGGATCAATACTCCTTCTCCAAAGAATCCTCAGCAGACTGTTAGATGATTTGATTTGTTTTGGAAACCTGGGGCTGCTGGATATAATGAAGCCAGCTGAGGGGGTCCAAGCTCAAGGTTTTGAAAGTAGACCCTGAGCTCTGTCTGGTGACACAAATAAGTCTCTGCAAAATACGAAGCAGGAGCCACCACCCCACTCCCCAGGACCTTCCAACGAGGTACACAAACTCACCGTGTTCCATCTTGTCAGGCTTTATTTTGAAGCCTCAGTAACTTGTAGGTCAGTTTACACAGGATGATTATATAATGGGAGAGAAAAAGTCCAAGATGTATTTCCTGTGTGAAAGGAGAGCACCTGGTCATTGTCCAACAGTGTGCATTTTCTGCTCGTGCACAGAACGTGGAGACCTTGCCTGTGAAGTTGGAAGGAGTTGTGGCACTACAGTGAGGGTGGTAAAATCTAGAAATGTGATGCTGAGATGTTGTAGTTGCTTGCGGTGTGGAAATGCACAGTCTGTTTCCTCAGGGCTAGAATGAAAATTGGGTTGCTGACTTACAAAAAGCATGCTCCTTAGCAGAGCGAATGAATGAATGGGTAAACTCAACATCTTCACCTGAGACAGTTGGATGGATGTGATAAAGACAAATAATTGATTTTGTTTATCAAGAAACTTCTATTTTAGATAATCATAAACCTGTATCAGCAGAAGTTTCTCTTTTTTCCTTTTTTTGTGGTGCTGGATGCTGAACGCAA
>NW_004624791.1:3795176-3835597 GCF_000247695.1 Heterocephalus glaber
AATCATAAACCTGTATCAGCAGAAGTTTCTCTTTTTTCCTTTTTTTGTGGTGCTGGATGCTGAACGCAAGGCCTTACACAGTTAGGCAAGCAGTCTACCACTGAGCTACATCCACAGTCCCTGTTGTTTTCTTTAAAAACCTTATTTACATAGTGGACTGATGGGAATAGTGTGTTTGTTTGAGAGTTGTCAATGTGACTTCTTTCCCAAGGGCTTCTCCACTGAATTCTTGATGTAGAAAAGGATGTATACTCAGTACTTTGAAATCTTACTTTTATCAATGGTAATTATTGGGTAAAAAACAATCCCACAGAATTATGAACCCATTATATAAAATTATGTAATAGTGTGCTGATGTCAAAGTGAAGAAATAGGTCCAGAAACCGTATCAATCTGTGTAATTAAATGTGTGTCTATTTCAAAAGGTTTTTCATTTCTCAACGCTATTGAACAAAAGCAAAATTTATTGAGCTGGCAAACTATTAAGCAGTGTCATTTTACATATTAATGAAATATTTATATTTATGAAATATCCCCATTTCAAAGAACAAATCTAACACTTCAGAGAACAAATTCTCACAGTTTTTGAGAAGAAAAAAAATATGTAACTGTAGTAAAGAATGCTAATTCTGGGCTATCTGGAAAATTGTCAGATCTTTCAGGTAGCTGAACCTACTTTATTATTTATCCTTCTAAGAACTGAGTGACTCCTTTGGTATTTAATATACATAAATGAATGTCCTACTAAAGGATTGCTATTAATGACTATACTATTACATATATTAGGAAGCTGTCAGATTCTTTATTGTTTAAATTTTTTTTTTTTTTCGGTGTACTGGGGATTGAACTCAGGACCTTCCACTCTCGAGGAAGGCAGCGGAACCACTGAACTAAATCCCCAGCCCCAAAGAGAGTTAATTAAATTTTTTTTTTTTTTCGGTGTACTGGGGATTGAACTCAGGACCTTCCACTCTCGAGGAAGGCAGCGGAACCACTGAACTAAATCCCCAGCCCCAAAGAGAGTTAATTAAATTTTTTTTTTTTTTCTTAAGATGGGATTCTTAAGATGGGATGTCTTTAAATTTTTTTCTGTTATAAAAATAGTAAATGTTCATTAAAAGATTGGTTGGGGCAGGAAAAGATAGGCAGATTAATGAGCAGCATTATCGTCAGCAGACAACCATATTTATCTTGTTATATAGTTCTGATTTTTTTGCATCTTTTTCTTTATCTGTGTATTTCGGATGTACACAGATATGTTTGTTTTCAGAGGCAGTTTTAACCTCCTAGACTTGACAGTGACTGTCCCTCCTCCTCCCTTCTCTTCCTCTTCATTGGCGGATTTCCACTGTCCTTTTGCATAAGCCATGGGGATGCCCTAGAACTTGTTCTTAATTCTGAAAACAGTTGCAGCTTGATTAATCAAAAAAGTACCTTGAGGGCCTCTGATCTGTGAACACCTGCTCTGATGCATCTGGAATGCAAATTGGCTGCTTAGCTTTTTTAAAAAAGATTTCTTCCCAAAGGCAAGGGTCAGATGCCTTCCAGCCTAGGAGGAGAGTTGTGAGGACTGAGAAAAATACCAGTTGCCTTACCAGAAGCCAACATAGGCAGAGCTTAAGTATTATTTTACTTATCTCTGTTGCTTTAATTTGTGAAGGATTTACCACGGAGCAAGGACCACTGTGCATTGTTGTCAGCTATTTTTGAGTCAGTTGCACATGATACACAGTATTATGGTCTTCTCAAAAGTCCTCTTAGTTACTTTCCAATGTAGATGCAAAACTTAGATTACTTCAGATGTATAGGAAAGTAGGATGGAATTTCAAGATCTTTTGTTATTTCTGCCCTTGTAGTAGAAAACAAAAAACTGTGCTCATTTTTCCTATTGTAATGTCATTTTTCTGAATATTACACTTTTATTTTCCCAGGTAATTCTGGTATACTTCTAGGTCAGCACTTTGAGCATGTCTCATCAGACATTTTTGTTGAGTATTTCTCTTCCCCCATCCTCACCCCAGCATCAGAGTCCTCTTTAAATGAGAAAATGGAACAGTGAGAAAGAAAGGTGGCAGGGCCTGGAGCTGTTCCTTGGCTGCCCCTTCCTTTTATGCCTCTTCCCTGGTGATCAGCACCTGCCTACTGTGAAGACCCGACCCGGGTAGGACAGGCTGTGAATTTAAATGAGTCGCTAAAGTTTATCTATTGAAGTTCTAAATTTATTTTGGGAACATAATAACAAGTCTTGGCCTGACGTTAATTAACCTACAATGAGAAGTAGGGCTCTTAACCAAGACTTTGGGAGACCATTGAACTGAATTAGAAGGCAGTCTTGCAAATGAATATTCTGCACATCAGCTGTGTCCATTGGTGTTGGGTACTCGCGGAATAATCAGTCAGGAGGCTTGGGTAGCCTGAATATTAGATGTTTGACTAGTGGTACTAGTTTGTCCTTGTTGTGTGAAAACTGAGTTAAAGAAAAAAATAAACTGGGAGAGAGACACAGGCATTAGTAAGATAGACCAGCATATTAAAAGTATTGCACGACTGGGCTGATGTGTTCATCTCAGGAAAGAATTTCCAACTTCTCACTCTGGGAACCTAACATATATTGTAAGATCATGCAATGACCAGGACAAAGTAAGCCCTGAAAATCCGCTGAGTTGGCAGAACTTATGTGTACACTTGGGCTCTAAATATATATGATGTGAAATTAGGTGAGCAGGCAGTGGTGATGGGACTACTCCAATAAAGAATTTAAGGGAAATTCATCAAGTAGATCAATATGAGTTCTTCAAATGTTTCTGCCTTTATTGCCGGTGAGACTCCCTCCTTAGTGATGCTAACAAGTTGGGATACTTAAAACTGGAGCAAAACAAAACGAGACTCTGATCTCTTTAAGGTTAAAGACAATACAAAATCCTACAGCACTGTCAGACCATGTAACTAAATACTTGAGAATCCAAGCTGCTGATCTGGGCCCCCCTTCTTGACTACTTCCTGAAAATAAATTAGTAGAGTGAATTGGGATCAGGAAACCCTGGCTCGATAAGGTGGGCAGTAGAGTAAGAGCTGGGATCTTTACCAACAAGTGGCAAGAAGTAGCTGAGATGCATTTGTTTTCAATTCATGTTTTCCCATTCTCAACTGTTTCCTAGTACTTTTTGGGGAGGAGGGCTCCCTAAGCTGTCCTTATTTCTTCACCATAAACTTGCTGCGTCACCAAATCTGCTGCTAATAAGTATTGTTGACAAGGAACTTAAGCTCGCCAGCCACAGCATAGTTTTCCCTGGATCCTGGTTTCCTTCTGGGCCCTCTGCATTTGCTTATTGAAGAGGACCCAGGGGTGATGGCTGCCATCATGACCAGTGTCTGGGCTTACCTTAGTAGTGTCACGCTGGTTCAGTCATGTCACCACACAGGCTAATAGTTTCTTCACCCCTGAAAGTGGAAGGGTAGATTTAGGTGATCTGTCTTGCTGCTGCTGGTTATAAAGTCTGTGTCTGAACTAGTTCAGAGTGAAGAAATGGGCAGAAAGTGACAGGACAAGTAGACTAGAAAGGGAACACAGAGGGCACCTAGGTCAGCCTGCTTGGTCTGAAGAGGAGGATGCTGAGGCTTAGGGCAGGGAACTGAGCATGCTTAGTATTTCACACATAGGTAAAGAAAGCTTTTTCTTGAATTTGCTCTTCAGAATTACTGATTAGCACTATATCTTTGCTTTACAAGTAATTTGGTATACATTTTTCTACTACACACCATACTATAACATGCCTTGAATTTTTTTCTTATTTACCCGACTACCTCCTATAATGCTTCTTGCTTTTGATAAAACAGTAGAGCAGGGTCTTTAAAGGGTAAAATGCCTTGAAATTGTATTTCTTGAAAGAAATAACCTACAGATTGTACTTTAAACTTTGGCCAAAAGTGTGATGAGCACGCAGAAGTATGATATTTAGCGAGAGTTCTCCGAGGTATTGAGACTTTCACCTCTTTGCTGAACATAGTACTGCTGCTTTAACATTCTGGTAGCCAGCTCCAGCTTCACGGCACAAAATGCTTTTGACCTATTCTGATTCTCTACCTCCTCATCACTTCTTACCCTTGAACTGTTCTTCAGTTCTCTCCACCAGTGAAACAGCATTTTGCACTCTGTTTTCACTTTACTGATGTGTAATCTTGGCTCATTCAGTTGTCCAAGGCTTCAGTGTTTATTGATGGACTGTAAATGGCCAGATGTTGTTCCAGGCACCAAGAGTACAACATGAACAAGGCAGCCAAGAATGGAGACCTGTGGGGCTCTAAAGTGCTAGAACAGAGCAGATCACCAAAGCTGGCAACTATTATAGCCAACAAGTACTGAGCACCTTCTAAAGGCCAAACAGTAATTAATGACTTGAAGAGTTTGCTCGCTTATGACTCACAGTAACCCAATGAGCCAGACATTATCTTTATCCTTTATTTTATAAATGAAGAAGCTGTGTCTCGAAATTTTCTCAAAGTCTTCTAACCAGCAATTGATGGATCTGGGATTTCAACCCAGACGTTTGTCTCAAGATCTGGGATGATTACCTCATTGTACTGCCTTTCTGAGAGAGACAGAAGTGTAGTTACAGACGTCCTCTCTAATGTATTGGCTGCTGATTTGCACAGGTACCTAAAGTTATAGGAAATACTTTATTCAAATGGCCAGTTATTTCTACAGCTATTTTATCAGCTTATTTTCTGTATATCTCTTTCACATGTAGATCCTTGCTTAATTTACTATTTTGATCTCCACTAAAATGAAATTCTATTAGGGCAGAGTTTCAGATTCTATAGTTCACTGCAATATCCCCAGTACCCAGGGCCTGGCATTATTCTCAGTATTTATTGTATCTTGCTCCGTATTAATTTACTAAATGAATTTGCCCACTTGTTTGCTTCATTTTATGGAATAGAATACAGCTTGAGATTAGATTCCCAACTGCATACCCTCCTCCAAGTCAATTTCCCTCCTTCCCTAAATCCTCAGAGTAACTGGTGTAGTAAATTCGGTGTTTGTCATTTTTATCTTTGTTTTCGTATTTTCATACATACTTACTGATGTATGTCCAGTAACTAGTATGTAAAGCTTCTTTCCAGGCCTTTTAGAGTTATTTGTATTTCTGATTTAACATTGAATTATATGCAAAACTAAGGAACAAATGTAGAAAAGTCCTGATATATCTAGTAAACAGAACTTCCCCAAACCCAAAGGAAGACCTTTCCTGTGCCTTGATAAATGCTGAAAGAAGAAATGTGATTCTTATACCAGATTATAATTAAGCATTAGCTCCAAAAATGAACCAGTTGTGGTTTTCTTGATTAAAGTTTAGGAACTAGATGTACTGAATGCATGCATCTGTGCCAGAAGATGGGCTGTGTCTTTGCAGTTTTCTCCCAGTAAGTGGGGATCCTAATTGTTCAATCCAGAAAATCTCAGCAGCAAAATCTCTGTGGCTTACCATTCTCAGTAAAACTTTTTTTCCTTCCTTTAGTTGAGACGAGAGAAGATTGACCTTGAAAATACATTGGAACAAGAACAAGAAGCACTAGTTAATCGTCTCTGGAAAAGGATGGATAAACTTGAAGCTGAAAAGCGGTTTGTTTGGTCTTGGTCCTCGGTGTGGGTTTTGTGTGTCTCTCTCTAGAGTATTGCTCTGGGAGTGACCAAGGGATAGCAGTGGGCCGTTTTAACTCCTTGGGCAACATATATCATTTTAATTTGCCAAAGGAAAAACATGTTGACCTTCTGAATTCTTCCCATATTGGTCACTTTTTCATGCTTTTGCTTTCTTACTTTCTGAGTAGAATTTCTCTTTATTTGGTGTCACAAGGCAGTGACAAAATTAATGATGACACTGTTGTTTTCAAGAGTAGTTGTAGTTTCAACTTTTCACCTTTTTCAACTGCTTTCCTCAGTTGATTTCTCAAGTATTTAGGATGCAGTCTGTGCTATTCTTACACATCTCTAGAATTTATCCAATTGGAAAGGCTGAGATTTTAATAGAAAACTACTGTTTTAAAATATACTACAGTGTAAGGAAATATCTCTACACACTTAAGGTGAAGATTTTTTGTAAATGTCTGGACATGTGGAATGTCATTCAACAACAAACATTTCTTAAATTCATGTCTGCAAGACACTGTTAAGCCCTCATTTTTAATCACTCTATGCATTGAGGATGAGTGGGACAGGACATATAAAAATGGCAAGAAGATTTTGTCTATGTGAAGTGTGCATATGTGTAAAAAGTGAAGTTTTTGGGAAAATGTTTATTCACTTCCTCAAAATCTTTTGTTTGCTACTCAAAGTCTTTCTGCCATAAATAGTTCGCTTGAATGGGCATTTATAAATTGTTTTTGAATTCATCTCTCAATTTGCAAAATATGGACATGGTACACAGCTTTAAGAAAAGTAAATTTAGAGATATATCTATAAGAAACATTCAAGCTTTGGTTGAATCAGCTATATTTTGCATTTTATAGCAGTAATAAATTATAAAAAGTCACTTTATACAACAAATGTAGGGACTCTAACAGTATTAACTAATATTAACATGCTAGTTTTCTCAATAAGAGTAGGCCTAGACGTAATTTACAGTGTGCACCTCCGCAAACTCAAAGGTTAAAAAGCTAAAAATAAACCCCAGAAATGCCAGGAGCATATAGAAAGGGATTAAAGATCTGTTGTAGGTCAGTCTTCCTTTATGAGTACAGCTGGAAGTTTACATATATTCATACCAAGTGGAGTAATTTGAGATAATCATTTTGTAGGTCAAAAGCTATTGAATTTTATGTGCTTCAACCTAATGATAATTTCTGCGTAAGCTTCTATCACTGATTATTAAATAATGTTGATTTGGTTCTTAATTTTTTACCTTTGCTGTGGCCAGAAGTCAAGGGCCCTTTGTCTAGTTTGCCATGGCCTTGACATTGGTTTTGCTCGAGGAATTTAGAAGGTGAGTTTCTTTATATGACTTCACCCTCTAAAGAAATTCGTAGTAGTTCGTAAGTGTGACCAAAAGCATTGAGTGGAATTCCTGTACTATCTCCATGCCCTAAATCCAACACTTTAAAAGTATTCCAGGCATAGTAGTCAGAACCCAGTATTAGAGACTTTTCAGTAATGCTCAATTACCAATACCTTTCAAAAAGACAGAAATGAGATTTGATTGTTTAGTTCTGCTCTTTGACCTGAGATGCCAACTAAGGCTGACCAGAAAGTGTAAAAATGGGCAAAGAGTTAAGCAACCATGTGAATGCTGGTGAATAACCAGAGCTTGCTATTAAAAGAAACCTTGTAGCCAGCATTTTATTTTCTCTTTTAAAGGCAAACTGTGTTTCATTATTGGAAATTTTCTTCTCATTGAAGAATCTTGCAGGAGAAATTAGACCAGCCCGTGTCTGCTCCACCATCGCCTAGAGATATCTCCATGGAGATTGATTCTCCAGAAAACATGATGCGCCACATCAGGTTTTTGAAGAATGAAGTGGAGCGGCTAAAGAAGCAACTGAGAGCTGCTCAGTTACAGCGTATGTAGCCTTCGGGTTCACTGAGTTTTCTGTCTGTTGAATTAATACGTGATATTACTTCCATTTACCAGTGAATTTGCCTTAAACTCATACTGTATTTTATTATTGAAGAATGTGTACATAAATTTACTACCATCCTGAAACATTTTTAAAAATAGTATAGTAGCAGATATCACTGTAGAATACTTTCAGAAGATAATTCAGGAGGGACTAGAATCGCAGGTAATATTTTTAATCTTTGCCCTCATGTTCAGTCTAGGATTGTGCTAACTAAACAGTGCAGGAGACCTCAATGCACTTTTGGAATATTAAGGTAGAAAATAGAATGTTTACCATCCTTACTACTAAATTTAGATTTGTTTGTTTGTTTTGGTGCACTACTGGGAATGAAACCCAGGCCGTTTGCACTACACCTACAACTCTTTAAAAAAAATTTTTTTTTCAAATTTTAAAACCAAGTCCCACTAAATTGTCTAGATTGGCCTCGAACTTGCAATCCCCCTGCCTTAGCCTCCCAGAGTGCTTGTATTGCAGGCATGTGTCACTGTGCCCAGCTCTAAATTTAGTCTTAACTTTAATTTATTTTGGTATTTAAAGAATAAATGCTTACTTAATATTTTGGAAAAGGCCAAGATGTTGAGTTAGAAATCAAAGGAATGAGATTTCTGAATACTTAATTATGTACCTGCATTTTCTTGGGTCTCCCTATTTCTGCTTATTTGGCTGCTCAAATTTACCTTGCTAACCAAATAACTGAAAGGTATGCAGTCAAAATGTAAGTCTGTCTTTCATCCCTGGTCCCCACCTAACCGGTTCTCACAATTACACATTTTTCCTATATTCTTCTAGATTATACATACAGGTGTGATTGAAAAGTATGTTAACTGTTTCAATTTTTAAAATATCATTACAGTAAAAGACACTTTGTGGTTAATACCCCTCAGAGTATTCCTCCTTCCTTCAAACATTTACCCTATCGTTCTTGCCACTTTCTGAAGCAGTTCTAGAAGTCCTTTCTTATGTCCTTAGTTGTGCTGTTGTAGCTGCCTGAATGTCCTAAATCAATTAAAAATGTTCCCCTTTCTTGATCATTTTGATTGTGGGCAAGAGCCAATAGAGAATCTGAGAATCTATACTGTAATAGTTTTATAAACCTGCCTTTCTGTCATATGGCATTCAGCAGCAGCATTCATCATATTTTTGATCATGCCTTGTAAAGACACTCATGAAAGAGGACTTCCAGAGCAAGTGAGAAGAATAATGAGATAAGTGTGTTCAAAGTGTGTGTGTGTTGGGGGGGGGGGTGTTTTGAATAGGAATAATGGCAGTGTGCCTTTCACTAAATACATTTTTTTCTAATTTAAGCATTCACTGTATATTTTCATCTCCCCTTGTACAAATAGTGGCACAGTGAACATACTTTTTTGTCCCTATTTTCATTTTTTATACCTTGAAGTGCAACAGGAAACCAAGCAAAAATGGCTTTATTAGCCAGCGGCTCAAAAGGGATTCATGTCACCTTGTGAACCCCGAATGGAATTTTCTTCTTCATATACCTTTTTTACATCTGCGAGGTTTAATTTTATTGGCGTTTTCCTGGAAATATAGCAAGCAGGATTTACACAAAGCAGAACAACAGGGGGGAAGAGCAAAGAGTTCTGGCAGGACTTTCTGAGTCCATTATGCTGTCTTGGTGACAGATTATAGAAGTTGTCATGGTTACTCAGGTGCATTTCACAAAGAGCGTAGTTACCTAGAAAACCCATAGTTGCCTAATAACACAGTTAACCCATAGTTGCCCAATTCCATATGGAGGGGTTGTTTCCTCTCTCAGAAGCATTTATCCTCCTGGTACATACAAAGCTGCCTTAATTCCCTTTTTAAAGGCTGCATGATATTCAATTCTGTGGATATACCATGAGTTTCCCATACCAATGGACGCTTTCATTGGTCATGCCACAACTGCGGGGCGTGTCTCTGTTATATGTGTTTTGTACCTATATATGAACACCTTCAGTATAGATCCTAGGCAGATACACTGGGTCAGAGGTAACATGCATCCACAACTTCAGAGGTTCCCATCTTTAAATTTGGTCTCTGAAGTTGATTGCAGAGATTGAAGTTCTGGTCCAATGATGTACATGGGATGTATCAAGGTCATCCCCAGAAGCTTTAAAAAGTATGATGGATTAGTTTCCTTTTTCTGCTACAATGAATCCCCTTAAACACAATGGCTCCAATCAATGTAGATTTATTGTTTTATAGCCCTGGAGGGCAGAAGTCTGCCAAAAGTTTCATGAGGCCAACATCAAAATGTCAGTAGAGCCTCGTTCCTTTAGGAGGCTCAGGAGAGAGTCTGAAAAGCTTTTATTTTTTCCAACTTCCAGAGGTGTCTGATGTGGCGCCCTACCCTCTCTGCTTCCTTTTCACATCTCTTTTGGAGGGGGGGTGGCAGGAGATGCTGGAGTTGGAATCCAGGGGTGCTCTACTACTGAGCTACGCCCTCAGCACTTTTCCTTTTTACATTTTAAGATAGGTCCCTCTAAGTTATCAAGGGTGGCCTCTGACTTGCAGTCCCTCTGCCTCAGCCTCCTGAGTAGCTGGAACTACAGGTGTGTGTGGTCATGTTGGCTCACATGTGATTTTCTCCATGATTCCCCTGAGTCTCTTTATAAGGACCCTTATGTGTTGGACCCACCATGATACTCTAATCTCCCCATCTCAAAATCTTAATCACATGAACAGAGTCCCTTTTGTTGTGTGAAATAGTAGCATTTGCAGGTGTTGGGGATTAGCTTGTGCACCTGAGACTCCACTAATACCTTATAGGCGTGTGGTCTTCTGAATTTGTGTTGTTTTAAATACAAGTAATTCTAATGTATATCTCAGGTTGATAATTTGCACTTACGTTCCAAGAAAACAAGTGAGATAAATCAGAGTTGTCAAATATTATCTTAGTCTCTTTTTGAGTCTGTTTTTTTTTTTTCCTGTGTTGGCTAGACAAATGTCTTTTCGCATCTTTCTGAACTCTTTCCAGGGCTGTTGGTTTGCCTTTTCCTTTTTCATTTATACTTGGTTGTTTTATAAGAAACTTGGGGAGAATTTTTCACTTTCACCTTTTGCTCCCCATGGCACAGTTTGGTAAGCATCTCTAAGTGCTGTTTTGACTTTACAAGGACAGAGAAAGATGAACCAAAACAGTAGCAAATGGCACTTAGCCTACAGTTGGTTCTGATTAGGCTTACAGGATGAGCTAATGGCCGTTCCTTAGTTCCTTAGCATCTGCCTCTTCCTCCTACATCACATGACCTGTGCAGTCTTTGGATGTTGCTATAGCAGTTGACCTCACATCCTCCAAGCTCCAGTGCACGTGAACTTGAACATCTTTCTCAATAGATGTCAGTTCTGGTTGAGCATTAAGTTTGCTGAGGAGTTCAGTTTACCAGTGGCAAGGTCTCATCCTCGGGGATTCTGATTTAATTGACTTGGTTAAGGTCTAGGCCTTGGTAATTCTGCCCATAAACTTGAAAGAAAGGAAATGCAAAATGTACAAGCCACCTTTAGACCCTTTGGGAGTCACTGCTTTGAAGTTTCTGGAAGTCACCCTCAGTTGCTATTTTTGACTACATTTGAGGAGGGGAGCAGAAGATGGGGGAAACAAGTTGTGACACACACCCCTCTCAAGGACTTAGGGAGCCCTGTATGAAAGGAGGAAGAGAATGACTCCTCCAGGTTAAGTCCACTCGGCAGTGTGCCAGCAGAGGGCACCCGAGGAGGGCCATGCTGCCAGCCATCTGTCTGGATCCTTGACACCTGGAGGAGTTGGGTCTGGGTTCTTTTTGAGGTCTTGGCTTCTGGGTTAATTGCTGAATTCCCAGGAAATCGTCCACTCCTCACTTCCAATGGCATTCTTATCTATAGTTTTGGGAATTTTTTTCTTTTCTTTTTTTTTTTTTTTTCCAGTTTCAGACATTGAACTCAGGACCTTGTGTTTGCCAGGCAGGCGCAGCACCACTGAGCTGCATCCCTGGCTATAGGTTATTATTTCAGGATTCCCCTGCTGACTCCTCAGATGCTAAAGAATTACCATTTTCTTTCAAAGACATTCTTCCCCTTAAGATCCCTCTGGATCTTCAATTCTGCAAAGCTTTCTTGTTTATGGAAGAGAAAATTGACTTGGCTCTGACAATCACCCTTCTGGTTTTATGCCCAGGGGCCAATTTAAGGCTTCCTGTAGTGCTAAGTGAAAAATTATGCGTGCTTGCATTTTTGTGAAGAAATGATTTAAATTGTTCATATTAAAAGTGCACTTTGTAAATATTTTTCCCAGCATGCCTTCAATTAAAGAGATTTTTGCATCTGGATTAGGCAGCAGGGGTTCTGGCTATGTTGGAAAAAAACAAGGGATTTAGTGTACATAATAGTATTTAATTTTGGTATTTTATTTTTCTAAAAGAACATTGAATAACTATATTTTAGGATGGTATGTTTTTAGAAATCATTGAACAGTTATTCAGAAGTCATAATTTGCTGAAATGCTAGATCTTCAAAGAGTTACTTAAAACTGAAACTAATTTGTTGAGTATTGGGAACTGAAGTAGGGTCAGCTTATGGGAGAAAAGTGGTCTATATGCTTTTAGCTCCTTCCTTCTTAAATTTGGACTGGGCTAGTCATACAGAGCAGCAGCCAATAGGAAACTGTCTTAGATGTACACATGATCTCTCTGAATTTGTATCTGTTTTTCAGAGAGAAATATATGGAGATTTTACTTTTAATAAGTTCATTGACTAAAACAGGGAAAGAAAGGAAGCAAGAAGAATGAGTAGATACTGAGTTTTACATTAAGGTTATTCTGATTACTTGATAACAGCAAATTCTGTCTGAGGTGAACCAGAAAGGAGGGGAAGGTGCAGGTTATATCTTTTATTAGAAGGGGGCTGAAGAGTGCTGCAGAATCTTAGGAAGAATAACCTCAGCAGGGCAGAGGAACTTGGCAGAAGTTAGATTCTAGAGCCTCATGAAGATTTCTGATCCCGGGGGCAGAGAATCCGAGTGACTCAGCCTGGGTCCATTGTCTGTGGCAGAGGCTGTACCCCTGCCCCAGAGACAGCTGGAGCTGACTGGGTATATGGGCAGCTCCTGAGGATGTGGTGTTCCTCATAAGCAAGACATCAGCCCAAGAGCTGTCAGCTGTGCTATACTTAGGTCTTCACCTGCTATCTGACTTAGGCTGCATTCGAGTCAGGGCAGTAGTGTCAAATACACCGCAAATGAGGCTTCTTTGAAATATTAATCTCTAGTTTTCTATTTTACTATGTCACTTGCTGTTTTTATAAAAGAGAATGTTGATCATTACCTTGTGTGCTCTGGCACAGTGCTTCTCAGTGTGGCCATACCACCATGCATGGGGCGTGTGCCCACTGTGGTGACGCACAGTGTCTGGAGTGGAGAGGCAGCCACACTAGGGGAAAGCTTGTGAGCAGAACCTGTTTCCCCAACTGAGCACCTCTTTTCCTGGCTGTAGCATTGAGGGGAAGTGCTCTGATAGCTGCTAAATCTAGGCATGGCTGTAATTTTGCCATTTCCTTTTCCACCTAAAGCACCTTAGAAGTCCAGTGATTGGGAGGAAGTGGTCTAACCTCCCAGCACTGCCTTTTATATTATTTTCTAAATGTAATTCATTGCTAAACTTTGATGCTTGGAATACTTTAAATCCAGACCATATCTGTGTTTGTCAGAGTGAGAAAGAGCATCTCACAGTAATTCTCCTGCACCTTATGGGCTGCATTAATCTCTTTCCTTTAGATGTGGCTACTGATTTCACCAAACATGGTTTAATTTTGAACTCTGGCTTTTCAGATTCAGAGAAAATGGCCCAGTACCTGGAGGAGGAACGCCACATGAGGGAAGAAAACTTGAGGCTGCAGAGGAAGCTGCAGAGGGAGATGGAGCGAAGAGAAGCCCTGTGTCGACAGCTCTCTGAGAGCGAGTCCAGCCTAGAAATGGATGATGAAAGGTGTGCAAATGCCTTATGAATCTTGCAAACAAAAACAAAGCCATAAGAGACTTTTTCTCACATCATATTAGATGTGGAAGAAGATGGCTTAAACACACAGCACATTTACTGTGATGATGCATAGGACCACATTAACATAGATGTTTAAAATAAGATAAATGCAAAAGATTAAAAGCTTTTCTTGGGCTGGGGATTTAGCTCAGTGGTTTCGCCGCTTGCCTCACAAGCGCAAGGTCCTGAGTTTGATCCCCGGTACCAAAAAAAAAGCTTTTTCTTAAACAGAAAAAGAAGGGGGAAAGATGCCATTCTAAAATTATTTGGTGGGGAGAGAAACACATGGTTTTTTAATTTGTCTAGTCCTGTATTAAATCTGGTGAAAGCATAGGGGAGACTTTGCTTCTACATAAGCTATAGAGCAGACTGAGGAGACAAATGCGTGCAGGGGCTGCATTTGGAAGAAAGGTCTGACACTTAAGATCACAAGAGGTGATATTAGCTGCCTACTTGGATGTGGAATACAAAGAAATACAAAGAAATCTTGTGTCACTGTGGTGGGCTGCTCTAAAGAAAGTCGAGGGATTGATTAAGTGGCAGCTATCTGGTTGAGGTGCATGTCGAAATAAGGAGCCCGATTTTGTTGAACCCCATAAGCCTGCATAGAAATGCCCATGCTAGTTCCACCTGTGAGCCTACTCAGTGGCAGGGTTGAGAGCTTCCCCTGGTCAAGGTGCATGCGCATGTGGCTATAAATCCCACAAAGAATGGTTATCAGGAAGTCTCTCAAGCAGAAATTTCTCCTCATCAGCACTCTGTGCTTGGTTGGCAAAGTGGAAGCTGATGTTCCCGGTGATCACATATCAGCATTCTCAGGTCTGTTGTGACTTTGCAATTGAGAAATAAGTCAGACTCAGCATGACCTAGCGAGAGTGCTTGGTACTCGTGTCTTCTGTTACATTCTGACGTGGGACCACTTGTTAAGTAAACAAGACTTCTTGTAAACAGCTGACATTTAGTTCATGGCCATATGTACCTTTAAACTTTATTTGATGACAATTCTCAGATGGCTTGCTTGGTTTTGAGTTTCAAGTCACAGTGCAGATGTAGCCATTAAAACAAGTCTTTGTAATTTTTGGAATAATGGAAGTGGATTTTGGCATTGCTGTGGTGTGCTGGAGAAAAGACTGGTCCTCTGTTGTATGCATTAGCTGTGTGACCAGGCCTCCATCCTGGCCTAAGACATCCTGGATTCTCTACCCTGTGTCCTTAAAGAGCAGCAATGGCAAACATTTTAGAGCTTTCAGTGATACAGTCCACTGCGGCATGCATGCCATAGGTTCGCCACCAGTGGTGTAGAGTGAGTTTTGCCAAACAATGGAGCAGTGTGACTCAGGAGTCCATGTTAAAATAATCCTAGCTATGGCATCACTCTCCAAACATTTGAGATTTTTCCTTCAAGATGTGAACTCCAAACATTTTCACATATGAACTCTCTTGAGACCTATATAAATGCAGGTGGTTCTGATAATTCCTCTTCTCTCATTTTAGGTATTTTAATGAGATGTCTGCACAAGGATTAAGACCTCGCACTGTGTCTAGCCCAATCCCTTACACACCTTCTCCGAGTTCGAGCAGGCCTATATCACCTGGTGAGTATATGTCTTTGGCAACCTTAGCAAATATTTCCAGTAGGTTTAGCAGGCAACCCTGCCATGTGCCCTTCTACAATATAATAAGCCTTATTAACAGTGGTCACAGTCATGTGCAAAACAAATCACTATTAAGACTGAGACTTAGGAAAAAAAAAAAAAAAAAGACTGAGACTTAGCTTGAAAAATTTCATCACAAGGGCTGTAGTACCAGCTGGTGTTTTTCATTTTAAAAAAATGTATTTAGCCTTAAGGGAATTTGTTTCTAAAATACTTTTTTAGGAAGACCATCTTGGACTAGAATGTTAAATCTTAGTAGCTGGATGGAACCCTTGGATAGATTTCGAAGATGCCTGATAGCTTGGCTTTTGGAGACTATTTTGCTATATTCTAAGTTCACTTATTATTATCCTTAATTAAGGTAGGAATTATTTTTCCCATGTTAAAATCAAGGAAGCAATGATTCAGAGGTTTATTGCCAGGAAGTGGCAAGGCAGAGCATTGCTGTGTCCAAAGCCTGTGTTCTTAGCATGAGCTGCCTCCTCATATTTCCAGTGATGTGTGAGTGAGACTTGGCCCCCGGTGGCTGGCCATTCAAGCGGGAATGAACTTCTGCCTAGCTGTCTGCTTCTGGCTTTGCTTTTGGATGCCTTTCCTGTAAAGGCATGCTTGTCTTCATCTGACCGGGAGAGCAATCTCCTCAGGGTCCTGGGCTCAGTACCAGCACTGTGTGGGGCTCTTGGGTCAGGAGGGCAGTAAATGATGCAGCAAGGAGAAGAGGAAGCAGATGACGGGATGGATGACAAGCAGAGGCCCAGAAGAGAAAAGAGGGTAGCTGCCCAAAGTATTGCATCTCATGACCAAAATGATGAGAGCGATGTTCTTGTGCCTGCTGATAAACAGGTTTTAAACAGAATTGGAGGGGTATGGGATGGAGAAGGAGTTTCACAGTAGAATAGAGGTGACTGTCTTTAGGGGCAGCAGCCTAAAGGTTGCATTTTGTCTGTTATAGTAATTAAAATGAGGGACACACCTGAGGTGGATGGAGGGGAAATGGTACTATAATGTTGTTCCCTTCCAACCAGTATGAGATGGAAATGGCTTGGTTTTAGGTTTGGGGTCCAGCACAGGCCAGCACTGTGCTGCTGTGACTTTTTTAAAAAGTTTTTTTAAAAGGAGAAAATCGAAAGATAAAACGTCTACCACATTGGCAGCATTTGTATGCTTAGGGCCTCTTTACTGGGTGACGTGAGACAGGAGAAAGAGGGACTGATCGCTGGCCAAAAGGATGTTTTGTCATGGATGAGCAGAGTGATTATTGCCCCTTGTTCTTGCAAAAACAATGTTTCTGAATCTGTTCCTGTTCTTTCCAGGGGTTTTAACTCTCTCCAAAGGCTGCTAATCCTAGCTGCCTCTCATTTTCCCAAAATAGCACTTGGGCTTCATTATCATGATAAAGGTCTTTCTTTTGCCTTCTGATTTATTGATGTAAACAGAAGGCATGAGTCAGGAAGAAGCAAGATGAAGGATTATTTTGTAGTTGATAGGGATACTGAATCATATTAAGTATAATTTAATGTCCTGTTTGATTTATTTAAACCTAAAGAAACTGATTAAAAACAATGTCGGCAGACATTGAAAAAAGGGAAAACAAATGTCAGATCTTGGTTCAAAGGATTACTTCTATGAGAACAAATACTCTGCAGGAAAACCATAGCTATTTGCATAATTTTGATTTACTGCACCTTCCCCTGTAATAGGACCTACATCAAATGTGGTTACATGGATAGATAAGCTGTTTGGTTTTCCTTTAAACTGCGTAATAAATACCACCACGATTTTTTTCTTTTAGCTAGACTAACAATATTTTTACCCTATTTTAAATTCTATAATATCAGCAAAGTATATTTTATCTCATACTTGGCAGCAGAATTACTCCATTCTTATCTGATATATTGTAGTGCTATATATATATAGTAAATTGGCAAAACTTAAATATTCCAATTTTCTTTTCACTTTAGTCTTTATTGGAAGAATTTGTGTTTCTTAGTATTAAGAATATTGATTCACTTCCTTAGAAATATGTTTGCATACTTTCATTTCCATTTTAAACATTTTGACTTTTCTTCCCCCCTTTTTATTGTTAACATTGGGAAACTTGCATTTTCACCAACTTTTTGAAGTATTTTGCATCCTTTTTAACATTTTGATCTAAAGACACAGCTTACAGCTTAATCCTCTTGATTAAATGTGGACTCATATAAGCTGGGTGTTGATTTTTTTTTTTTTTGGTATGGGGAATCACACTCAGGACCTTGCACTTGCAAGGCAGGCAGCGGAACCACTGAGCTAAATCCCTGGCCCTGCTGGGTGTTAATTTTTAACAATTATTTTTGCAGTTGTTCATTATTTTATAAAACCTAAGAAAAGACTATTCCCAGTTATCATGTGTTGATGTGTTTAGATCAGCAAGAGGCAGTAATGAGGTCTAAAAATAAGTCTATATCCAATAATAATGAGCATACCCAGGACCCAGATCTTGCTTTCTAATTCTAGTCTTCAGTGAAAAGAACTTGGATTACTTAGAGAGATGGATGTTTCTAGCATTGGGATATTTTCTAGTCTGAAAAAGCAATAAAGTGCTCACAGAACAAAATGATGTGGATATATCAGATGAATGTGGGAACTCTCAAACACCGAACTTAAAAAAGTTTGAACAATAAAAGAAACAGGTTCAGAGTAATGATGTTCTCTCAGTGATGTACCACATATACAAAGATATCACCTAGTGAGGTTATGCTTTCTTAGTTTGTATAAGCACACTCTGTGATGTTTGCACCATAATCAAATTGCCCAAGGACATGTTTCTCAGAATGTATTCCCATCCTTAAGCTGTGCCTAACTATTCTATTTAGTGAGCCAGTGTTTGTAATTTAGGAATTTCAACATAAATGTTACTAGATTTTTGTCTTTTGTTATATTTCTGAACCCGAGAACAAGATGCACGATTATTAGAATTTAAGAGCAAACAAACAGTAAGATATGTTCTCTGACTTCTAGGAGCTTTTCATTAACAACAAGGCCTGGGTAGAGATAAAAACTCATTTCATCCTTAAATAATCTTGTGAGGTAGCTTCCTTTGGTAGCCTCATTTGCCATTCAAGGAATCTAAAGCACAGCAAGGTAAACTAACTTGTCCTCCATTGCTTACTGCCAAGCTTGGAGCTACAATCCAAGATAATCCAGCAGTTGGGACTCTGCCTATCCAGAGCGTGGGCCAGGTGCTGACTGACACTGCAGGAAGGAAGAAGCAAGAAAGAGGAGACATTTCCAGGCCCTGAGCACAGGATGGACAGACAGTTCTGAGTGGGGAGTGGTGTAATCGCTGTGAATCTCCTGGCTCCCTGGGGGCCCAGTTCCACTGAGCCCATTCATTTGGTTTGGGTAAGGTGAGCAGGACTTTGAGGCTCACTGCTGAGAACTCCTGACCTAGAGCATCAGAACATAGTTTAGAGCTAAGGCAGAAGTCTTTCATAGCACCCAAAGATGGGACTTTTTGTAAGGTAGGCAATAGAAAATCTTTGAAAGTTCTTTAGAGGCTTAATACAGTCATAATCACCCTTCAGAAAAATTCGCCCAGTAATACCAGAAAATAGTTGGAGGGTTTTTTTTAAATAAGTTGAACCTCTTGAATTCTCTTTGAGAATAAAAGTTAACTTTTATAGATTTTTCTCTTAAGTTGATTACTTTCATAAGAAACAGAATTAGCATTTTCATTCCCAAAGCTATTTAAAGCTTCCACTTCCAGCTGAATAATGCCCTGGTGATACCAGTAAACATCATATTGAATGATCACTCAACTCCAAAAGACTTGTGCTTTATCTCTGAACTCCATTTTGTACATGTGACAAACATCCACAATTGGAGATGGAAATATGTCAAACAGAGATCACCACCAATTGATAACCTAGTTGAGGAATAAAACAAACCCTTACTTAGTATTGGATATTGAAGGCCCAGACTAGACTTGTGATAGGACAGCTGAAGCAAAAGGCTTGATGGCTTAGTCACTTTTCTCTTTCCTGAGACAAAATACCTGACACCCAAAATTAAAGCAGGGAAGGGTTATTAAGCTCAGTTTGTAGAGGTTTCAGCTCATAGTTGGCTGGCTCCAAGGCAATGTGGCATGGCAGAGGGGCATTGCAGAGGAGAAATAGCTCATGGCAGGCAGAAGGCAGCAAAGTAGTAAAGAAGCCAGACATCAAGCAACAAGTGACGACCCTCTTTCTGTCCTTTCTATCCTATCCAGACTGCCCACCCTTAGGGCAGGTAGCACTCACACTCAGGGTAGGGAAGCCTTAATCCTAGTATCCTACCATGAATCAATCCCAGCATCACATCCTTGATCCCAGCATCACATACTTTAGATTCATCCATCTCCGAAAAGCCCCACCTATGACCCCATGAGGCTTTAGGGGGACATCTAGATGCAAGCTGTAACAGTGACTGAATACCTTTCAGGAAAGCAAAACAAAAACAGTTCAGGAAAGCTTCCTGTTTTCATGTAATTCAGAAAAACAATAAGAGTTAATATGGCTTAGCATCTAATAGCCAATCACAGGAACAGAGTGGTTGAACTTAGGTAGTTCCTGTTCAAACTCTTCCACGTTTCTTCTTTGTTTCTATTTTCACTTCATTCACATGGAATCGATTGTGTGTTAGCTTTCCTGTTAGGTCCTGGAAACTCAAAGGTGTAAGACCTCTGGATCCATGCAGTGATAAATAAGTGATGGCCCAGCCAGTGAAGCCTTAAGGCTAACTCTCCAAAGACCAGAGCTGCTTAGACTGCATGTGGATGAAGGTCGTTTGGGGGACGTTTTCAAAGTGTGGCTGCTTGGACCCCAGCCTAGACCTATCTAATAATAAGATGAGTCTGGATGTGTGTACTTTTAAAGCACTTTGCAGATGATTCCCAGGGTCCTACATGAAGATTGTGTAGAACATTGTAGTGGGCTGTGATTGTTTTTTTCTTAAATGTCACTTTCTTTCAAAAACCACGAGCATACTAATTTCCACGTAGGTTTTTGTTCCCTATGTTGAATATTGTCAGGTTGCAAAGTTCTCAGTAGTTTTGTTTGCTATTGTCGCGCACGCGCGCACACACACACACACGCACACACACACGCGCGCGCGCGTGCGCGCACATGCACAGTGGTCCTAACTGTTGGTGTATGTTTTCTTCCCCTTATATCTGATTTTTACCCCCATTTGCTCCCCCCCCCCTTAATTCTCTTCTTTCATATCTTCCTATTTTTTTCCCTACATCTCAGTTGAAGTCCTGGCATGGCTTGACTGGCTTGACATTTTTTTTTTTTAATTAGATTGTGGTAAGAACACAACATGAGATCTGCCCTCTCAAATTTTTAAGTGTACAATACAGTACATATTGTTAACCAGAGGCACAGTGTTTTACAGCAGCCCTCTGGAGCTAATTCATTGCTTAACACCATCTTTCTGCCTCTTGAACAGCAGTTCTTTTCTTCTCTTCCTACCCAGTCCCTACCAGTGACCACCATTTTACTCTCGGTATCTATGAATTGAACTGTTTGATTTTATATGTAAGTGGAACCACATGGTATCTGTCATTCTGTAACTATCTCATTGCACTTAGCATAATGTCCTTCAGGCTCATCGTGTTATTCGCATATGGCAGGATTTTAAAAAAATTATTCCATTGTATATGTATTTCACATTTTTCTTTATCCTCTCATCCATTGATGGACAAATAGGTTGTTTCCACATCTTGGCTATTGTGAATAATACCAGCAAATATGAGTGGGCAAATATCTCTTTGAGATCCTGATTTTCAGTCTTTTGGATAAATACCCAGAAGTAGGATGGCTAGTTTATATAATAGTTCTATTTTAGTTTTGGGAGGCATCTCCATACTATTTTCCGTAGTGGCTGCTCCGTTTTACATCTCTACCAACAACATATAAAGGTTTCAGTTTCTCTACATTCTTGCCAACATTTAATCTTTTGTTTAAAAAAATAGTCGCCATTATTTCCCAGGAGAGTCTGGATATCTCATTGTGGTTCTGCTTTGCATTTCCTTGGTGATTAGTGATGTCAAGCATTTTTTCATGTACCTGTAAACCATTTGTGTTTGTTCTTTGGAGAAATACCTATTCAAATCTTTTGCTGTTTTTGTTTTTGTTGTTACAAGAGCTGCTAGGGATCAAACCTGGGGCTTTTCATGTGCTAGGCAAGCACTCTACCATTGTGCTATGCACAAGCCCCCTTTGTTCATTTTTTTAATTGAGTTAAAATTTTTTGTTTTTTGTTTTATCTTTGATTATATGTTAATCCCTTAACATATAAACTTCCTTGTATTTCAGATATTAATCCCTTAATAGATACATGGTTTGTAAATATTTTCTCCCATTCTGCAGGTGGCCTTCTTGCTCTGTTGCTTTTTTCTAGGATGTTTACAGTTTCAAATCTTAAGTCTTTAATTTATTTTGAGTCAATTTTTGTGTGCGGTGTAATGTAAGAGTCGAATTCCGTTCTTCTCCATACGGATAACCAGTGTTCCCAGTACAATTTTTGGAAGAGATCATCCTTTGCCCATTGTGTATTCTTAGTGTCCTTGCTGAAGACCACCTGATTATGTATGTGTGGGTTTCTTTTGGGGCTTTCTGCTCTGTCCTAGGGCTTGACTTTAATGGTCCTCATTATTCAGCATGGCATTCAGTGAGGCCACTGCTCTTCCTGTCTGGCTTTGTTTCTGTTTTTGGTTTTGTTGGGGATGAGGGGGTTGTTTGGTTTTTTTGTGGGCGATTTAGACTCTGCATTTTAAAACCTCCTAGATAGCTGAAGGCACTGGATAACAGAGTTAAAAATGATAGTTAATTTGTTGTCCTGTTTCAGGTCTCTCGTATGCAAGTCACACAGTTGGTTTCACACCACCAACATCATTGACTAGAGCCGGAATGTCTTACTACAACTCCCCAGGGCTTCACGTGCAGCACATGGGAACATCCCATGGTATCACAGTAAGTATCTGTGCAGTAGGAAGCAGAAACTTACTCTTTGGGAGACTGGGGTTGATCCCCTTAAACACATAGCTTTCTTCCTGTCTCCCCCATTTACCTTCACACTACAGAGAATTCCCAGTAGTTGACACAAAGTTCTTGTGTTGAAACTAAACTTCTTCTCAGCAAGGAAAACTGTAATCATTTTCTGTGAAAAAATTGCTCTAAAATAAATCTGATGCTGGCAAAAACAAAACAAAACTGCCCTTCATGAAATGTAATTTGAACTCTGGCCAGTGTCTCAACTGAGCTGTGGCCGGCTCCTTGCCATAAAGAATTATTGTTGCTTGTAATGACATCTGAAAATATTTACTATCTGCACCTTCTTCACAGGTCGCTAACCTTTGATATTCTTCCTGAAATCAACTCTGTTTTCAGTTTTACTCACAATTTTCTTTCCTCAAATTGAAAAGAAGCTTAAGTACATCTGATTCTAACATTAACTACATCTGATCCATTCAAGGTTTTTTTTTCTATAAACTTGCCGTATTGTTGACTAATAGAACAGTTTGGAATGTACCTAATAAGATGAGAAAATTGGAGAGAATGAAGGGTATTTCCAGTGAGAAAATGTTTCAAAGAAGAGCTCTGTTTCCTAAATCATTTAAGAAATTCATGGAGCTCCTTTGCCAGTCTGATGGACTTTGTGTAAAGCTAATAACTTTTTTCTAAAGAACATGGAAAACTTAGTGGGCAGGAGTGACAGAAGGAACTGGAGACACATAACTGGCAGTAAAAATTTAAGGGGTTTAAATGACAACTGTTTTTATAACTTTCATTGAAGTGTCCAATAGCAATGCATCACAAGCTTTGTCATAATTTTACATAGGTTTTTTTTTTTTTTTTTTTTTTTTTTTTTGAGATAGGGTCTTACTATGTAGTTCAGGCTGGCTTTGAACTCACTGTGTGTAGCCCAGGATGGCTTCAAACTCACAGTGATCTTCCTGGCTCTGCCTCCCCAGTGCTGGGATTACAGGTGTGCACAACTACACCCGGCCTTACATAGCTTTTCTCATAGGTGTAGATGTAAATGCTGTTTTTTAAATTTTCATGACGAATTCAGGAGCCACGAGGGATAAATAAGGAAATGGCTTGTCTTTTCCGGTTGGTGTTTTATTACCCCAGCCCCAAGTCATGCTCTACTGGAAATGAGCTGCACACCCAGGCTGATCTGCCATTCTTATCCTCTCCACAGAGGCCTTCGCCACGGAGAAGCAACAGTCCTGACAAATTCAAACGGCCCACACCGCCTCCGTCTCCTAACACACAGACCCCAGTCCAGCCACCTCCACCTCCTCCTCCACCACCCATGCAGCCCACCATCCCCTCGGCAGCCGCCTCGCAGCCCGCCCCTTCGCAACATTCGGTGCATCCCTCCTCCCAGCCTTAATGCATGTGCTTAGTCTGAATTTCAAGTTGGGACTCATCCAATGGAGCCGTCTGCTCAACGCCAAAGGCTTCCTTCCCTGGCATATTTGGATCTGACTTATTTGCACTGAGGTTATCTAGGCTTCACTATTCATTGTGTTGTAAATGTTTGTTGGAAACACAGCCAGTGTTGTGGATCTACAACACTAACCAGATGACTTTTTCCCCATCAGTGTTTTACTTGAATCTACATGTATATCCATTCCCTGGCTGGAACATTCGCTTTTTGGTATTTGGTAATACAGCAACAGTGTGCAATTTTTGCTTGGTTCCCCCACCCACAAGCTTCATTTTCTTGGCTTTTAGGTTTGTTAAATAAAAAGGGATATCTTTTTATTTTTTTTTCATGAATTTGCAGAAAATTACTGAGCTGTTATTACCTACCCCCCCTTCTCCAATTGTAATGGTGTTTATCAGACGTACCAAGAATTCAGCACTACAATTCAGACCTTTGAAAATCTAACTGTCAGTGCAGAATGGGGAGTTAAATGAATCAGTGCCCAAGATATATTTACTGTTTAATACAGCTTTCTACAGATATACTTTTTATAGGTTATTTTCAGTGTAAATCAACATCCATTATCTCTTGTAAAACAGCCGAAAGTACCAGATCACATGGCTGTTTCTTCTCCACATACATGGGATGGATAATTACTGCATTTTAAGATGTGATTCTGTCTTTTATCCTAAATGTTAATCTACCTACACTGGCCCCCTTTAACATGAGCCGAGAAGTATCCTACCCACCAGTGGCTTCGATGGCTGATTAGAATGTGCTCTTTGATTTCTGCTGTGGAGGGCAGTGTGATTGCAACAGAACCAAGGTGTTTTCTCCTTTGATTCTTTTTTGTGTTCTCCTGAGATAAAGTTCAAACAAATATTTTAATGGTGCAAAATACAATTAGAAAATACTATTTGAAATGGACATTATAGGAATATCTTGGCATACTGACCACAAAATATTTCATTGCTTGGCAGAAAAGAAGTATAGAGAAAAGTAGTACATTAGCATTGATGACTGCTTATTTCACCCAGTATAAGCAAGTACAGTGTACAAAGAAGTATATTCTGAATACATTATTTCCATTTATTTAGCACAAATTGTGTGGTTTCACTTTAAAGTGGAACACTTGAGTCACTCTTCTTAATACTTGCAACATCTTTTTTTGTTTCAGCAGTTTTTTGTACTTTGGTAGTAAAGTGATTTTTACCACCTGTGTTTGCATATTTATATATGCTGTGGATGAAAATAACTTACTAGAGAATGTATATTTTATGATGAGAACGTGTATCTGTTGGATATAATCAGAGAATTGAAAATTAATTTATCGGTAATTTTTAAGAGTTCGTGTTTTGTGACAGCCATCTCTAATAGCATAACTCCTTATGGAACACACTCCTAAAAATAAGGAATCATGACATTGTAGATATTTAATATTGTACAGTATAGAAACTTCCATTTTTGCCTTCGAATGTGTATTTAAGAAATAACAATGAAAAAGTGTTACTGGATAATAGTGTTTGGCTAGCATTTTAAGAACTTGAGAGTAAAAGCAACAATAGGGTTTTTTTTTTTTTTGCCCTCTTCCTGCTTCCACCCCCAAACTGAGAATGTCATCTTTAATTGTTAGGAAGAAAAATTATTGGTCTATAAAATTTTTATTTATAATGTGTATGTAATATACATAACCGTAGTACAGTTCTCAAACATGGGGAAGGAGTTTGACATTTGTTATTGAGGCTTTAGATTTTTAATATAATCACACCGGGCCATGTCAAACCGAGAGATATCTTGGACAGCTCACTGACCTTGCTGGTATATTACCCATTCCAAGGAACTCTGAAACTAGGCAAACACATTTTGCCTTCACGGTACAGTTCTTAGTTTCTCTTACAGGAGAAATAATGATATATGTTTACAAGAATCTTTTATGAGATTGTAGATTTCAATGCTGTTGGTTGGTGTCTTGTTATCCAAGAAAGTCCATAATGTAACGATCTTGTCTTAGTTTCCTATCAATTTATTTATCTCCTGAAAGCACAAAGTTAAAAACATTGCCATATGGTGAGTGAAAAAGCACTTGGAGTGAGCAAACAGTCCCTAATAAATGCCTTTTAGAGAGAAGTTCTTGACCTTCAGACTTTTGCAGTGTATTGCTGGTTCTCCTAGGCTCATCACTTCAAAACAAAACACAGCTCCTTTACACTGCACTTTTCCAACATAAATCTAGTTGCCTCTCTCTGCAGATATTCAGAACTGATAGAACAAACACTACTATTTTGAATTTATGATGTATCATGTCATTTTTAGGTGTTTTATGACCTCATGTGGAGCCTGTAGCAATTGAGCAGTACCTGCTAGGACAATTTCTTGACAATGGCTTAGCCACCAGGGACTGGTAAGCATCAGGTCCTGAGCCTGCAAGAGGCAGGAAGCTCCTCACTGGTGGGAAACTGAATTGCCTATATTGGACACTTCACGAGGAGCTGAACATGATTCCTGCCATTTTGTTGCCTGCTCATCCAGGCTGACCCTGAATTGATCCCAGAAGGTCCTTGTAAAATCAGCTGCTTTGCAGGCAGGTAGGGGAAACAGTAGCTTCATTTCCTGTCTCGCACAGCTGACAGAGACCCTTGGCTACCACTGTGCTGCTAATAGGATAAGTACTCTGTTGCCAGATTACCATGCCTTTTTTACAAAACCAAATTAACTCAGTACCTGACACCTCTGGGCTCTGAACTGAACTGCTTTCTCTCATCAAGCATGCTGGCATTCTAGACTGAATTCTAGAAATTTGGCAGGTGGTAAATGTGTATAAGATTTAGTTTAACTTGCTCCTTTTTTGAATGGAAGGAGTTTTAAATTCTGAGCTCCTGAGATACTGACTAGCAACCATGGAATGAATGTGTGACCAGAATGTGGCTTTGACACCAAGTGCTGCTGTGCCTTTGTAATTGGCGTCTAACTGATTCGGCCAGAAATAATCAATAATGTGAATTTTTGTTCATTGTTCAATTGTAGGAAAATACAATCTGTATTGCCCTTCGTTAGGTAAATAGGAACTTTTCCCTGCACAAAACCTTGCTTTTAGAGGATGCCCAGTAAGGCAAGAAAAATCATAGAAACTTGTGTGCTTTGAGAGCTTAATATTTTTATCAGTGCAGAAGAAATATTTCTGTGTAACTCAATCTTCTGTCTAGTACTTGTCTTGTAGGTAACCAACACTGAAAACTTTGTAGTGATGACTACCAAAGAAATACAGAGTAAAACAAACTTTTATTTCCAAAATATTACAGAGCCAGCCATTGATGCTGCTACAAGTTCCATGCTCAAGAGCCATTGTAAGAGAGATTGGGGGGTTTTTAGGTTTTTGATTTGTTTTTCTCTTCCTCCCCCTCCCCCCTTTATTTCTCTCTTTTAGAAAAGATGTTAGCATAATGTTTCCAGGAGCATTTTCCAGAATGCTCAGCAGTGGTGATTAACTGCCACACCCAGGTTGCCTCTTGGTCGGCAATTGAAGGAGTCTTGTGTTCATGATTGTGTGGGCACTGTGTGTGTGCGTGTGTGCATTCATGCCTTAACTCGGGTTACTGCTCAACTTTAGCTTTTGACTTAGTCTGCACATCATCTAGATTGTATTGTACATCTCAATCTGAACTTCATCCTGGCAAAAACAAAGTTGCAGGCACAACAGGTTAAGAATACATTCCTCTAGAAGAGCATCTGGTCAGATTGACCCTAAGTCTTCTTTGGACTTTATTTGTAACTTAGCCTGGAATGCAAAAGTGAACTGTCAAGCAGAAAGATGTCAACAGGGAGAAGAGGAAAGCCAGATGCTAGCATGCCTTTTGCCTCTGCATATCTGTGCACACTGTATGTTGTTCATGATAGCTTGTCTACAACTTGACTAGGTTGGAGTTCTGGTAGTAGTGGCAACTTGACATTCTTGGTCGGAGTTTAGAGAGATGTAAGACTTCCAATTAATGTCTTATTTACTTTATGTTGATTAGTCTTTGGTACATGTGCTGAATCAGAAACCTAAATAAAGATAATTTTTTAAAATGTACCTCTTGAGCCTAAAAATCTTTTTTTTCCCTCCTTGGTCTTTGATTTGGAAAATGAACATCATTTTCTTGTTGCTTCTGATGGACTTCCAATTTAGTTTCTAAACTCTAAAGGCTGTCTTAGAAAGTTAAAAAAAAAAAGTTTAAAACAGTATGCCATGTTATTCCAGCAGCAGTCTTCACCCTGCTGTTACCACGTCTCTGAAATGTGTCAAGAGTCTGAGGAGTCACTGACCTAGGCTGGGTGAGTATATTCTATTCTGTTAGCACAACAAAATTGCCTAATGCTAGATTTCTCGGGATGTCATAGCCCCATCAGGTGACACATATATTCAGGCTTTGGACATCACAATTGGTATATTAGGGTGCTTATTACTTAAAATTTTAAGTCTGACAAAAATGGCTTCAGGATCCATGCTGAGCTTGAGTACTAGTTCTTTCCCCTGGGGCTCAAGTTCTTACCTGTAAAATAACATGTATGTGCCTGGCTAAAGTGAATAAATTGGCTCAAAAGTACAATGTAGTGCTTCAAGCGATAAGACATTAACTGTGTCCTTTCATATCCATTTAGGAAGAAACAATATTTGGGGTGTTTCCATGTGAGGGAGAAGATGTATGGTTTATCAGCTATATTTTAGGAAGCCCATGTCTGTTAGAATCCACTTTCTGGAAGGAAAATGTGTACAGTGCTTAGTGAGATTCTTTTTGGAATATAGAACCCATTTGTGATACCTTCTTATGAGCCCAGACCATTAAATCAAGGCCTTTTTCTCTATATAAGAAAGTACAAACTGGGTGTGGTGATACACGCCTATAATCCCAGCATTCTAGGATGCTGAGACAGGAGGATCACAAGTTTGAGCCTAGCCTGGACAATTTAGCAAGACACTCTGCCAAAAATTTTGTAAAGAATTGAAGATGGAACTCAGTGTGAAAGCCCTGGGTTCAGTCCACAGTACCTAAAAAAATAAGTCAACACACCTTGAGTAAGTTGACTCTTAATATTCCATTTTTAGTATTAATGTAATGAGTTTTTCATTTGATTAGTCACTTGGTGAATGGAAAACATACCTGCCTACCCATAGCAGCTGGGTTTTACTTGTAACTTGGTGAAAATATTGACCAGGAAATTACCCAGGACATCTGAATTTAAGTCTTCATCCACCAGCTTCTGTTTTCTTTATAGTAGAGAAACCATTCTCACATCAAGATTTTCAGTGCTTTAACAGCAGGTAAATAAACTTAAAACTGTAAGTGTGCATTGTTTCTTTTAATGACTTTTAAAGGTTATGTCCATGGTGGTGTTTTTAAAATTGAAATATTTGGTTTAGAACACTTGTATTTTGTGTATAACTATTTGTAAGTCTGGGTGTTTGTTTTAATGTAGGGGCTATTAAAAAAAAGCCTTCTGGAAGTTGGATGTATGACTCATGCCTGTAATCCCAGCACTCTAGGAGGCTGAGGCAGGAGGATTGCAAGTTCCAGGCTTCCCTGGGCAATTGAACAACCTAGCTAAGTCGAAAGGATTGGGGAAGTAGGTCAGTGCAAAAGCCCTGGGTTCAATCCCAAGAACTGAAAGCAAAATAAAAACTTGTGGAAATGCAATTGTATTTTGTCACTAATGTCTAATCCTGACTTGACCTTTTTAACATTCTGTTTAGAAATAGAGAAAGAATTTAGTGCATGGTAAATTTGGTTTGTGTCTCATGTGTATGTGGACATGAGAGTTTGAATTCCTGTCCTTTGAAATTTTCTGACATATCACCCCTAATTTTATATTGCATTGGTGCTATTGAAGTAAATATATTTTGATTGTTTTCCTGATGTTCTTATTTTTTGGAACCCTACTACAGGTCACTTATGCTTGGGACAAGAAGTTTTTCAGATTTCTCATTTGCTCAGATTTTGGAATGTTTGCATATGCAAAATGAGATGTCTTGTGATGGGGATCCAAGTCTAAATGTGAGAGCAGGGATTTAGCTCAGTGGTTCTGCCACCTGCCTTGCAAGTGCAAAGTCCCAAGTTCAATCCCTGGTACCAAAAAAAGAAAAAATGTGAAACTTATGTTCATATATACCTTATACACATAGCCTGATGGTAATTTTGTACAATATTTTAAAATAACTTTATTCGTGAAACAAAGTGGAAACAAGTGTCTGAGACATCCATGAGTATATCTGAGCTAAAGGACTAGATTAGGAAGAAGAAGACAATTATTAGTTCCCTCCCATGGCCTCTAAATTTCTTTATGGAAAAACAGTGTACTTTTTTAGTTGCTGGGCTTTCTCTGTTCTGGGTGTTTGTGATGTACTGGGGAAGCCTTTCAGGTTATAGAGTGAGGGAACCCCCCTGCCCAGTTGGGTAGTGTGACTATTCATAAAACAAGGTGAGAATAGAGTGAGAGGCCAGCCTCTGACAGTGTGGCTCCGAGGTGTGGTCAGTGTCCTGTTGACCGATTTCAGACATTGGTAGGAGCTGCTAACTTGCCTCATTAGCCCTAGGTCAGTATTTGTGATTAGCAATTTAAAAATTTTTGTAACTGGCTGTGTTGGTGGTGGTGAGGGTATATTTCTCAAGCTTTGAGCTTGTTCTCCAAGGGGATTCCCAACATTTAGTGTTGGTTTAATAGAACTAAAAGTAGAGCAGTGCAAAGTGGAGGAAATCAGGCTTCTCTACTCTTCTAAATTTTCTACAATGGCAGTTTGTTGTTCTGATGGGTTAGAGTCTACATTAGAGCGATGGAACAGCATGGTACTCCGATTTCCAACAACTTTTGTAAATTTGAGGAATCCTGTCTTCATATTTTATCCCCTTATCTCAAGAAAAATCCTCAGTTTTCTTGGTCCTCAGAGAATCATTTGTCTCCATGATCCAGAATTGATTTACTGAGCTGGAAATGTAACAGTTTGGAGGGGAAAAGTAGTGATTTTATTTGTAAAGCAATTAAAAAACAAGAGCTTTTTATGTTACTCTGTTTGCTTTAGGAAAGCAGTTGCCTTAAATCATCAAGATCCTCAGTTGTTAAATAAGTTTTACTGACATTCAGACAACCCAAAGGTTATTCATGTCATTGGCCTTCTTTATGCAGCAAGAGTTTCAAAGACCTAGGGATGGAAAACACTCACATTTCAAACCCTGAACCACGTTTTACCTGAAATATTTCTGAGTCCATACGTTAAGTTACATTTTTGTTTGTTTTTCCATGATAACTAGAATTCTCTGTAAGGTTGAAACAACACATTTTTGTCTGTAATGGAAAGTTCATCCTATAGGGGGCACTAACACTCATATATGTACTTTAAGCTCTCCAGGTAAATCTGTTTCTGAGAATTTCATTTTCTCAGTATTTGGCCTCTTGTCAAATCTGGGCACAAGAAGACCAAAATACACATTTCTGTTGAAACTAAGTGTGAGTCTTGCCTGCCTGCCTTCCCTCCTTCCTTCCTTCCCCTTTCTCCCTTCCCTTCCTTCCTTCTTTCCTCCTCCTTTCCTTCCTGCCTCTTTCCTTTCTTCCCTTCGAAATGTATGCTTTTGCCGGAGCTACTCCTGTATATTGTGACAGCATGGCACTGGGACTACAATGCTTAATTCACATAGCTTTGACACCTGCAACTAGGGATAAATTGCATAACTACTCTGACTCTTATTTTTTCTTCTTGTTCACAGAGTTATATAAAGATAAATGTGTGTTATATGGGAAGCTCTTAGAATAGGGACTGGAACAAGTTAAGTCTTCAACTCTGAGCACCGTTATTGCATATTCTCTTATTCAGTGATTTTTCAGCAACAAGATTGTTACAATATTAAGTTTTGGTGATAGAAGTCAACTTAGGTTGTCACATCTGAGTTTCTTTTTCAAAATTAATTTTCTGAATATGAAGATAAAAAGACAATTGCATTCTTCAAAATGTACTTAATTTTCCTGGCAGCAGAGATATATGAATGCTGCAGCTAAAATATGTAACATTAAATTTTAGAATTTTTCTGACATATCTTTTGGAGTGCTTTGGTTTATTAAATAGATGCACTTGAGAGACCGGGGATTTAGCTCAGTGGTTCTGCTGCCTGCCTCACAAGTGCAAGGTCCTGAGTTTGATCCCTGGTACCTCCCCCCCCCAAAAATGGATGCACTTGAGAACAATGTTAAATGAAATAGATCAATTTAAATACTGCACGGTTTTTCTTATATGAGAAACCCAAGTTATAAAGAAAGCCAAATGAAAGGGAGCTAATAGGCAGTAATAGGAGCTAATAGGCAGCTAATAGGAGATAGATGTTTTTCAAAGGGGAAGGGGGTCAAGAGGTGGAGGAGGAGGGAATGAAGGGGAGAGAAAGGGGAGTAGAAAGGAAGTAAGGTGTGTTATGTACGTGGCCAGACTCCCCACAAGGAGTGTAAACATGTATTGCAAACATTCACTAAAAAAGAATAATAATAATTCCCTACCTTATTCTTATCGTTTCCCCTTTGGAGATGCAATGATACATTTGTCAGTTCCAAAAACTCCACCTCTGCATTCCCCACTGTGTCAGCCACACAAGTTCCCCTCCACCTTGCACAGAAATTGTAACTGGGCAAAAATTGAGCCAGACAGCAGAGGCACTGGCAGCAACTTTAGGTGGCTGTTATTTGTCACTTCCTCTCCACTGCCCCCTACTATCCCAAAGACATTCTCATCTCTTTAAAAAATAGTGGGGTGATTAGAGACAGGAAATTGGTTTCCTGATAAATATTATTCCTGCATGTCAGTCCTTTACTTATTGTCAGCTACTTTATGGTAACTCTTCCTGCAGAAAGCCAGTCTCCTTTCTCAGACAAAGCTTTGCTTACTTGGGATCTTGTGCCTTCTAAGGATATGCAAGAGTGAGGCTTTTCCAATGCTGACATTGCTCCTGGGGTGTGCAGAGCCTGGAGTCTCCCTCCTGCTGCTCTTAGGGCACCGGGATGGGCAGTGGACTCATGAGAAGGGAATGTGTTGGTTCTTGAGTTTTTTTGTTTGAGGGTTTGCTTAGTTTTCTTCTGGATTCACTGATTCCACTGTTCGAAAAATGTTCATCAGGCTTGGTTCTGCTTAATAAAAACCGAAAGGAGTGTGTTTAAATGATATTTGAGGAAAATACAGGAAATTGCTAAATTGCCCAGG
Source organism: Heterocephalus glaber (assembly GCF_000247695.1). The sequence continues at coordinate 3,828,125 of NW_004624791.1, forward strand.
TTGGGCTGGAACTTGTGATTCTCTTGTCTCAGCCAATTAAGGTTCTAGGATTATAGGCACATGCCACCACACTCAGTTTAACTACAATTTTGACATGTAAGAAATGAAAGTGAGAGAGCCACTCTGGCAACAAAAATGGGTGTTACAGGCAAAGTGTTTAAGTTTGTACATCTTGAGGCCACACTGATTGACCTGTAGCATCTAGGATTGTGTAACTAGATCTATGTTTGTACAATGATGGAGTCATTAACAATGCATCTGTCAGAATGTATCTCCATCACTGATGTACAACTGTACAAGAACTGATCAGAGAGTGAAAAATAAAAGTAAAGACCTTATATCTGCTCTACTCCCTTTCACCCATCTGCTCAACTAGTGGTCAATGATTTATCAGTTTCTGTTCCTAACAGTTGCCTCTGCTAGCTCTCACTGTTTTAAATTTGGAGTGAAGCACATCCCCCCCCCCCCAACAGTGTTTAGTTGAAAAGGAGTTCAGTTTGAAAAAAGAGCAGTCGGTCACTAGGCTTGAGCTAGGGTAAAACCCACTGGAAAAATAAGAATAAAGTAATTTAACAAGAATTGTTCCATTCAAAGATAGATAAGGCATCTCTATGAATTTCACTAACTTTTGTCTAATAACTCTTGTAACACTCAAAACAGGCAGGGTCGATATTTACTACAGTTTAGGTCTAAAGACATACTATTAGTGATCTAAACAATTTGATGTCAGTTATAGGGGATGGAAAAGGCACAGTCTTGGAAAGTTTTGAAAGATAGCTTTACAAATAAAAAGAGTGAATCCTGATAAACCAGAAGATAGGTATTAGCCCTGTTTACCAGGTCAGTTCTGTAGAGCCCTTTTTTGTGTGTACTGGGGATCGAACTCGGGTCCTTGTGCTTTTGAGACAGGTGCAGGAACCACTGAGCTAAATCCCCGGCCCTAGAGCCCTTTTTATGTATGGTACATCTCAAGATCCATTCCCCTCATCCCCTCCCCCCCCCACACCTATACTTTTGTAGGAATTTTATGGAACCCAAAGGGAGGGAGGCTAATATCCTTACAGGTAAACAAACTATAAAAAATTGATAATGAACCAGTTGGCGGATGCCTCCTACCATCTCAGCACTCCAGGAGGCTGAGGTGGGAGGACCACAAGTCAGAAACCAACCCAGGCAATTTAGCAAGACCCTATCTCAAAAAAAGGCTGGGGATATAGCTCATTGTGACGGGCCTGGGTTCAATCCCCAGTACCCTCCCCAAAGATAATATATATTTGAAAATCCATTTGTTGATATATTTTGAAAGCAGAGAAGTCAAAGTAGATAAGGTGGGATGTACAAATTTGGAAAGATTAAGATATCTGCAGAGAAGGAATGTTCAGAAGAGCAAAGGATAGTAAAACGCTAAAATAAGTCATGGTGTTTTCAATATTAAGGCTATTTTTGTTTGTTGGTTGGTTAACTCTTAGAAGATTTAACGCAGTGGCCTGTTTATTGTGGAGGAGCTGGTCTCTTCCTCATGGCTTATTTCAGCTCCTGTGTAGGTGTATTTTTGTCATAATTTATTCCACCTGTGTCTGTCAATTCCTTTCCCCTTGCGTCCTCCTGTGACATTCTGGCTCATGTTTCTTCAAAAGCTCTAAGCCAGTTATTAATAACAGCCCAGTGACTTCCTGATCCACAAGGAACATATGGTGTTTTTCACAAGACAGAGCTCATTCCCTTGACTTTGGACTTCACTTACAGAACCTTGAAGTAAGTATTGCTTTTTTTATTTTAACTGTAGCATTTTAAAATGTTGATATAGGAGGAAAGTTTAACATGTCTCTTGTCTATTTCTGGTAGAAGGAGAATATTATTATAGAGTAAAACTAAAACTCACAAAGCCTATATTTCCTGCATTTCAGCATCTCCCCACGTTTTATAAAGCTGATTATAAGAGATTAATAAATTAAAATCTTACTCTTTTCATTTCCTTTTTGGCTAAATAAAGTCAGGAAGAGAAGCAAGGGATTAATAACACTGTATATAAATTACTTGACCAAGCCTTGTGGCTGCAGCTTGATAGTCTCATCTCCATGTGTTTCCTCTCCAGAGAGAATTCCAGTGATTCAGAGTAATTTTTCACATATGGAAAGTATACACAGGGGGAGGCAGACGCAGACATGCACACTTGTTGTTTTTCCATGTTCCAGGTTAGGGTCAGAGGGCACAGTCTTGTTGCTTTGGTCCATTATGTCCTTGTTTCTTAGCCAAAGGCTTTGTCATTGCAGCCTTCTTTATGATTGCTTCTGTGAGTCCTGCAAAGTGGGTCACTGTGTTTTCTGTCTGGAAAGGGGGATCCTGAAGTCCAGAGAGGCAGAGGCTCTGCTTGGTCCTCATGAGCAGAGCTGAAACATGATAATCCAATCCTTCAGGACATACCCTGTTTCCCTGAAAATAAGTCCTAACTGGAAAACAATCAGCTCTGAAAACTAGAGATCAGAAAAAGCTCAGTCAACCTATCCTTGCCTTACCTGCCTTACAGAGTAGCCACCCAGCAAGAAAATAGTTATGACAGGCAAGGCAAGGAGAGGCTGGTTGGGACTGGCATAGTTTTCAAGGCTGATTTTTTTCCAGTTAGGTCTTATTTTCCGGGAAACATGATGAATATAGCTTTCAGTTTTGGTTATATATGTTTAATTCCTGAATATGTGCATCAGGTGCCAAGATAAACTGCATAAGGGAGGCATTACAGTGAATTAGAATGAGGCAGATGTGGGCCTGGGGTGGGGTCCTGGTTTTTTCTACTTATAAGTTGTATGACTTTAGCAGTGCCCAGCCACTCTCAACCACAGTTTCTTCGTTTGTGAAATAAGAGCCATAATCTGTTTACAGGGCTGCAGAGTTTACTCATAATGTATATAAGTGGCCTACTCTAGTGACAGCTATTTTAGCATTATTTATATAATCCCTCATTCAAATTTTTCTCAAATCTTCATAATCATCTCTCTCATTTGTTTCAAATTCAAATCCAGAGCTTCCAATTTTGAACTTTGATGGCAACATTACTCTGAAGTACAGAGACAACATTGATATTTTCTGGTTTTAGTTAATATCTTCATTTTTAGGATGGTGCAAGTGATGCAAATTCTGGGAATGGTGGACTGGGAGATGGTATATTGTTAGCAGTGCAGGACATGAAGGCTGGAGCTAAGATCAGCGAGGGAGAAGCACCAAAAACAATTTCCAAACATAAGCTATTACTTGCAAAACCTTGCCTGCTGTATTATAATGAGCATCCTAAAATTTTTATTTGATTATATACACCTATGATTCCAGAGAACTGATTCCTTTCTCATTACATTAGATTACCTTCTATGTGTCTGGGTAGGATAGAAAGGAAGGTTGTCCCAGGGTGACTCTGTCACTTAGGAGATACGATGACAGCGTATTTTCCTCTACAAGCTTGCATTCTGAAAAGATGTATTGAATGTCTAGTAGGTGCAAAATACAGTACTAGCCTTAGTAAGGGCCCATACACTTTTATTATGGCAAGAAGAAGTCATTGCCAAATACTTTTGAGAACTCAAGAAGCAGAGAGGTTCACCACTGTCCTCCATTCCCCCACCTTAATCTGGGAATGACATTTATTTGGATAGCTGAGTTCTGCAGATACAAAACCCCACAAAGCTAACAATGAACCCACCTCATTCTCATTCCTGAGTCTTCATACGACTTGAAGGATGACCCTTGGATGGCACTGCTGTGTTGGGCTCCCTCAGGGTTCCTGGCATTTCACCTCGCCTTGTAAGAGTTTACCGCAGTGTGGTGCATTACAGAGGAAAGGGGTGCTGGGAAACTTGACAGGGAAAAGACTGATGATATTTTGATTTTGGGAGATCTAGAATATTTAATGCCAGCACCCATTCCTAACTGCATAATGTATGCATTTTTAGGAGCAACGCACAATCTACTTGGGTGTAGGGCTGTGGCAACTGAAAGTCTTAGGCTTCTGGAGTCCTGATAGTAGATGATTAAGAGGATGTTTTTGTTCATGCATAGAACAAGAGTTCATATTATGGTCAGAATAGGGACTGAAAACGTTTGAAGCACAGCCACTGGTGACTTGGGAAAGCCAAAATTGCACAAGTATTGACCTGGAAAAAAGGAGGATAAGCAGTACAGCCAAAGAGATGTGATACCCAGACTCCTGACAGTTTTGGAACATTGTTGTCACACTGGAGCCTGTTGGTGATCAGGAGCGCTCATGAGAGCTGCCAGGAACCCCAGTGTTCCTCTGGCCCCGTGTCTGCGTATCTACCTCAACTTCCCACAGCTTCTTTCCGATTCTGCTGCTTTGTCTACTCTTTATGGAGGGTCAGGCAGCATCCTGGGCTCTTGGCTTATATTCTTACCAATCAATCACATGACACTCCGAAGGCTAAACCTGTGGGCTTTGGAGCCAGACAGATCTCCATCCAAATCCACAGTCATCTCCTTCTAAGTATGTGACCTCAGACAGATTACTTAACCTCTTTGGGTTTGAGACTCTCTCACTGAGGAAACAGTGGTTTTAATATTCCACCTCATGATGTTTTATGAGACTAAAAGTGTGTGTGTGTAGGCACTTAACTGTTATGAATTAAATCCTTTCAGACTCTTTACAAGGATATTATCTCTCCTCTCCAGAAGAAGTAGTGTTTGAGGTTAAGTACCTTATTCAAGGCTACAGAGCTAACAGTGCCAGAGCTGGGATCTAAAACCTGTTCCAGCCGCCTCCAAATCCTGCACTTTCTCCTCACTCCACCTTGCTGACTGACCACCTGTGACAAAACACTTTTCTCTTTTCAGTCAAAGTTTACTTGCTCAAGTTCTGTCTTATGACCCTTCCTCACACAAATTTCTGGTTGTCACTTATGATTTACTTTATAGTGGACTTTGTGGTCCTACATTGGGAGATGGTGAACATTGGCCTGAGTCAGATGTTGGGAGGTGGTGAATGTAGAATCTTTCCAAATAGCCAAGTCTGGGGAAACAGAGTCCAGTTTGTCATGAATGTCAAGAAATTGCTAAGGCAGTTATCAAGCTAGCTCTAGAAAAGGACGACCATGTAGCCCAGACAAATCTCTGTATTTCTGTCAAATGAGAAGTTTATGAAAGATCAAATATCATTTCTGGTGCCAACATTTTTTGAATACTTTAAGCCTTTGACTACTATTGTTTTTCTTAGCTGGGAAGAAGAAAAACGCCTTGAGTTCATGTCTTAGTCAAGAAACAAGGTACAACAAGATTCAGGGCTATAGTTATTTAAAAGCCATATTCTCATGTGAGCGTTCTCTCCTATAAGGCTCAAGTCACTGATAAGTACATTTCTCAGATATGTGTAAAATTCTCTTTCTGATATAATTCAGCTTTGGGCAGAATTTAGTGGGGCCTTAATTAGTTTGGAAAATGCAGCTTGAACTCAAATATCAGAAATGTGAAGGAACATATACATTTACCATTGAATATCCTCAGATTTTCCATTAACTCCTGAATCATTCAAATTCGAGAAGTTTAAGGAGGGAAAATGTCTATTAAGCCTTAGAAACAGTAACCATCCCAACAAGACACTCTTGTCCTAAAGCCGTACAGGTCTTGGGCCAAAATTCTGTTGCCTTCCAACTGCTTGACATTTCCTAATTACAAACAAGAAACAAAGGTAAAACCATTAAGATATAATTGTCATATGATTTCTCAAGTTTTGAAAAGACGAATCTATTGAACATACCTTTATGGGAAAAGGAAACATGTTCAAAGGGAAACAAGTTGAAAACACTGAACTTTGAGGTTTTATACTTAAAATTATTTTCTGGGAAAAGAAGTCTATGAGTATTGTCTTTCTTCTTGCAGTGGTCATTTGAACAATAGGAACTTTCAGTCTTCCAAGAAAGCATTTACCTTAAATGGAGTTAAGTCGATAGTTGCTGAGAACTAATTAGTCACTGAAACTGTGAAGCCCTGGAATACGAAACAGATTAGGCCACCTCTACCTTTGAGGAAGACAGCAACTCCATGGGGTGGTGGATGAAAACAGCCTTGATCCAGTGTGCTGAATGGCAAGATATTACTGACAAGTGGAAAATAAATTCTGCATGAAAAGGTCACAGGGTATCACAGAGGTAACACTGAGTCTCAAAAGATGTGTACAAGTTTGACATTTGTGTGTGTTTAGGTGCTTAAGGAGCCTGTATAGTCTAGTAGGTAACATGCTAGATTGCTATCAGAAATAATTGCCATAGCTTATTATTTATTTCCTAAGTACAAGTATTATTTATTTCTCACACTACACTTTGTAGTAGGAATTATCACCCCCACCCAGTTTACAGAAGTATTGACTGAGGCACAGAGAGTTACACAAATCACCTAAAGGCTCACTAAAATAATAGACCTGATATTCAAACCTTGTAGAACCTTCTGTTAACTACTAGGTACAACCTGCTAGGTACAAGATGGCCAATGGTAAGAAACAAAGCAGCAAACAAGAATAAATTAGAGGCCAAATACATTGGAATACACTTGTAATCCCAGCCACACAGGAGGCTGAGGCAAGAAGATTCCAAATTTGAGGCCAGCCTGGGCAACTTAGGCTCTATGTTCAAAAAATGAAAAGGCTGTGTATATAGCTCAGTGATAAAGCACCCTTGGGATCAATCTCAAGGACCATTAGATAGGTGATAGGTGATAGGTAGATGGATGGATGGAGAGATAGACGGATAGATAATAACATGTAGATAATTGAGAAGTGTATTTCCCTCACTGCTAGACAGCAAGCTTGTACTTGTGGTCTGCGGGGTGCTTCATGGACAAAAGGCAGATTGTTCTGATGGGTACAAATTAGCAATTCATTCTTGTAAAGATATTCTGAAAAAGTTAGGGTTGTCACAGAGGTAAAGGTGAGACCATCTTGTTGTTCAATAAGAAGTTCACATTTACAGAAAGGCAGGGCTAAAGAAGGAAAATGGTTATATAATTATGTGGATATTTCCATTGCGGTGTAGTCAATTTCCATTCTAATATAGACCCTCTCAAAATTAACCTCTCATTTGAAAACATTAATAGATCAGTGTAGCTGGAGGAGAGTGACAACTGGTTTTAGTGTCCTGGGTTAGTATCAAGACCTGAGCTCAGAATACTGATACTCCATGTCCTTCTCCAAGTAGTACAGAATTAGGGCTGGGCACATAGTAGATCCCTCAATAAGTGGTAGTTATCATAATTTATTTAGTAATCTGTTAAGCAAAAATGAATAGATTTCAGTTGGGTGTGTTGGTCATGTCTGGAAATCCCAGCAGTCTCTGGGAGGCTGAGCAAAAGGGAGGGGAGGAAGAAAAGAAAGAAAGGAAAGAAAGAAAAGAGAAAGAAAGAAAGAAAGAAAGAAAGAAAGAAAGAAAGAAAGGAAAGAAAGAAGGAGAAAGAAAGAAAGAAAGAAAGAAAGAAAGAAAGAAAGAA
>NW_004624791.1:3858947-3888622 GCF_000247695.1 Heterocephalus glaber
ATATATATAGACACACGCACACACACACACACACATTTTTTTTTCAGTATTGAGAATAGAATCCAGGCCCTTTGCATTTGGCTACTTTGCCAATTGTTTTTTATTCCCCTTTTTTTATTTTTATTTGAGACAGAGTCTTGCTAAGTCTCTAGGTTGCCCAGGTGAGGCTCAAACTTGTGATGCTGCTGCCTCAGCCTCCAAGGGTACTTTGATTCCAGTAGGTGCCACCTTGCCCAGCCAATTTTCCTTAAATCTCTGATACCTAGCAATCATATCTTATTATTTGGGTTCCTTATTACTCATTTTCTGTTACAAAGTTAACTACAGAAAAAATTCCTTCCATTTCCTACAGGTACCTTAGATTAGGTGATTAACACAGATACGTTTTCAACTGATGACAATAAGATTTACTTTCCTAATAATCATTGAGGCCCTTCTCTGTGCCTGCCATGTGTGAGGTGCTGATTATTTTTCTTGCTGTTTTCTACTGTAAGAAGTTAATTTTATTAGTTGTGTGGTTACAGAAATATTATGAACTGCAAACAATTCTTATGGTTATTTTCTATAAGGATACCCTTCAAATGTTGAGTTTGTGGCCTTTATATTCATTAACTACAGACTCCTTGTAAAACATGGAACTAAGGACCACACTTAGTAAGTGAAATTTACTGCATATTGTATTTGTCATCACCACAGGAATTCCATTAGGTATTTCTTTTTCCACCCCATACCAATGTTCATTTTGTGACTTTGTGGTATATCGTAACACTGTTGGCTGAAAAACTTTTTGAAAAATAACCTTGACCAGCCAAAGAAAAGTTGAACTATCAGCCTTTCCAAGAATTACATCTAAATCAGAATCTAATCTTGTAGCTCATTAAGACCACAGCTGACATATGGTGTGCTAAATTGTAGGAATATTGGTGTCATCTGGAATGAATGTCATACCCGAGAAGTAAATCTCCTTAGTTAAAATTGTTTCAGACTTTATTGGTGTTTGTTGACTATCTGGACTGGTTACCATACTTGCCTGTCACTATAGAAACTTCTTAAATGAATTTTAATAACTGATTTTTTTTTTTGTATTTGGAATAGGTTCTCCCTACATAACCAAGAATAGCCATAAATTCATGATCTTCCTGCCTAAGCTTCCCAAGTGCTGGGATTGTAGGAATGCACCACCATGCCTGACAAGTGATGGGTTTTGACAATACACCTTAAAAGATATTATAGGAAGAAAAGGTGCAAAGGGGAGGGGGAAGTGGGAGGGGTAGGGGAAAAGAAAGAAGGGAATGGAATTAATATGAGAAAGGGGAAAAAAAGGAAACAAAGTCTTTGTAAATAGGGAGGAGTGGAGGGGTTGAAGGGAGGGCAGGGGAAGGGGGAAAAATAACAAAGATGGATTATGTAAAGGTGCAAATTTCCAAATGTACCAATAAATTTAATTTTTTAAAAACTATAAAAAAAAAGAAAACTGTAAAAAAAAATATTATATATGACCCTCATAGTCACTTTAAATCTGTCAATGGATAGAATTTCCCTCTTTTAATTATGTACACGAAAGTTGGATCAGAACCTTAGTTGTGTTGGTATTCATTGATATAGTCATGAAACTAAGTATTTATTATATGTTAGGCTATAATAAGCTCTTTTTCCAGTTTAAATCACACACCTTTACAACTACCATGTGAATTAGGTATTATTTTCCCCATTTTACACATGAAGAAACAAGCACAGGGAAAATAGAGAATCTCATCAAAGTTGCAAATCTAATAGGTAGTCTGGGCTTCAGGGTCTGGGCTCTTGTCGTCTATGCCTTCTGCTTGTTTTCATTCAGCTTCTTGGGATTTCTAGTTCTTCATCTGAAACATTAGCAGATTAAATTCTACATTGAATATGAAATTGCACCTATGTATCACCAGGGGCCCCTTCAGTTCTGAATTTCTATTTCAAAAAGGCAGTCTGAAAACAAAAACAAAAAAATCTCCATTTATCACCAAGTGCAACAAAGAGAAATAATCAAGGCACAAAGAGTCCTAACACTTACAACACCCTGAAGCAGCTGCTCTGTACTTCCGAAGATATCGGAAGAACAGGTTCAATAGAAGAAATTCTACTAATTATCACTGAACATGACGTTGATGGTTAATTCAGCCTTGGTTCAGTGAGTACCAGAATCTGTGTGATTGATCCAAGTATTTGTACTGTGGGACACTTGACTCTGTAGATTTAGAAAGTAATGACTTTTATCTAAGTATACAGTGATGAATTTGATTGAAGGTGAAAGGGCTGTTGGAGTGCTTCTATTTGAGCTGGCTGTACATCTAGGTTTTGACAGATATTTTCTTATTGCTGCCCAATGATATTGCTCTGTTTTTTTAAAGGCTTCTTTAGCCTCAAATCAACTCTTGATCTTTCTTGGCTAGGGCAGGCCTATTTCCAGCGAAAGTCTAGCTTTTTTTTCTTTTTTTTTTTTTAGCTAGGGATTACTGCTGACTGTACTGGCATGTAATAGGTTTCCTACTTTTTGTTTCTGTTGCATCTATTAAGTGATCTATGATCATATATCCCAAACCACAAATCAGGAAACTGAGTCTAACAAAAGAATTTTGTACCTTTACAGCTGTAAGTGGAATCTTATAAACATTTTTAGATTTGATAATGCTTGTGTTTCGTAGATTTCTATGTATTAGTACAATGAGACACAATGTTTAAAAATGGAACTATTCTAGGGGGTCCTGCAGTTGTGAGGTATACTTCCCTAATTTTTCAGCAATTCTTTGTAAGCTCTTATGGAAAATCTGGAAGGACCCTAGACCCTTTTCTCTGACAATCCCTATATTCATCAGTTGTCTTACTTGTTAACTACTCAAATTAATCCCTTTATCTTTTTATAATTATTTTTTAATTTTATATTTTCAAAATTTTTACATCATCTATTAATTCAGCCTCCTACTTAGTTTCCCTTCCAGTCCATATTTCCAACATGGTTTCTAAGAATGAACATTTGAAAATACAAATTCAACCATGTAATTTGTGTTTGCGATGTTACTATGGACCTCTTTTGGTCAGAGAGCTCTAACGTGGAAGCAGGAATGTCCATGATCTAAACTACAAGAGAGGACATTTTTTTGTGTTTTGGCTAGTCAGCATCCCGATTTGCTTTTGCCGAATTAGCTCTCCCCGGAGGAATGCTCTCCAAGTGTCCTCTTTCCCTTCTTTAGGGGTCATTTCATGGCCCAAGCCAGGTCAGTAGTATTCTTTCTTCTGGGACTCTGAATTTTGAGGCAAATCCTGCAAGCATGCAGTTAAAATAATCAGACATGAATTCTCAAAAAGGCTTTGTAGTCCCTGACAATGAGATCTCTACATGGACTCCAGTCCTCCCAAATTTTTCAATTTATGCAATCCTGTCAAGAGACAGGAGCTGTTCTTTGTAGATTAAGTTTCTATATCTGTTTACCTCCCACTTCTCATAAATACTCTGTCCTTTAATCATTTGGAATTATCTATTGCAAATTATCACTTCCTAGCATACCATGGTAGCCTTTCAAGCCATGAAGACTTTGCAAATGCTCTTCTTTCTTTCTTGGAATCCCTCCCTTTGTACCTAAGTGACTGTGTTTCTGATTCTGTGCTTTCTTAGCACTATATTAGGTAGTTCATCCATGTGGATCATTATTAACTCCTACGTTGCATGCTTCTTTGTTTTCATATGACTTGGCACAAAATAAATGAATAATTCTTGATAAATGAATAAATAACAATGGACAGTATAATTTGTAGTTCATGCATAGAGTTTATGTTATAGACAACAGATAGGACACATCTACAGAATTTAGGAAAAGGTTACAAGTTGAGGCTAATAATAATACCATCATAAAATTCATGAGGCTCACCATTGGGTGAATTGCTGATGAAATTAAGACAGACATCAGAATAGAGGTGATGATAAACACAAAGACATGGGACAGACAGGACATCTATGTTACTACCTAAATATTTTTAAAATAATTTAATTAAATGAAACATTTTATTTTAATAGATCTTGATTAAATAGAGGGGTGGGAAAGAGCACAGAAGACAGAGTTGGAGAGTGTCTAGGTTTAAACTCTACACTCCTGGTTTTTCATCAGTAAAATGGGGAAATAGTATCTATCTCACAAGGTTGTTGCTACAAAAACATAAGGGTATAATACAAGCAAAGCACTTCAGCTCTTGGTGGTTCTGGTCAGTCCTCATTTTCCAACCCCCTCACCCCAGTCCAGTATGTGGCCTTCTTTGTCCCTCTGCCTGGGAGGCTGACCCTTTGTGGACAGCAATCCCTGGATTCACTCAATCCTGATTTCTGCTTGGGTTTCACTAATGGTGGCATCATTAAGAGATGTGGGAGGAGAGAGAGAGAGGGAGAGAGAGAGAGAGAGAGAGAGAGAGGTATTCTCTACACCTCCATCTTGGCATCTCATCTCTAGCCATAAAATGACATGTCTTCCCCATCCCAGGTCCCTTCAGGTGGTCCCTCTTCTGTAGGTACTCTTCTCCCAAGTGCCAGGAACACTAAGTCTTCCTTTTGTCACTTACGCCTTACGGGCTGTAATAGCCTCCACCATCCTTAGTCTTTGGGTGCCCCTTGCCTAGTCTTTTAACCCTGACCTTATCTCCATAAATAGACATTTTTCCCCTTACATTTCCTTTGCTTAACTATTTGGAATAAATTTTGTTTCCTGTCTAGACTCTGACACTGTGCCTAGGAGTTGCTTAAAAATCTTGAGTTATTTTTATTATTATATTAAATTATTAGTAGTAAGTAGTAACAATAAATATGTAAATAATTAAAGTATTAAACCAAAGGGACATTATTAATATTAAACATTATTATTATTGTAAAACAAATATGTATATGGAGTAGAAGGCAGGATTCATAGGCATCTTTAAAACAATGTACAGGACTTCAAATATAGCTCATGTCTACAGAGGGCTGTTTTGCCTACCATTTGGAATCATAAAATACTAAGTACTGTGATGGAAAAGTTTGAGATGCACTACAATATGGTAGCTTTAGAGATGGAGATGAGGAAATTGTCTTCTGGGATGGATGGGGGATCATTCATTTATCGTTTTAGATCAGCTCTGTCTGTATCAATTTCCGCCTGTATTCAAACTGCTATGGAACAGCTTGACTTTACATTTTTCCCCTCAAGGGTATATTTTTTCTTATAACTTTCAGTTTCATGAGTTACCTACCATCTTCTAAATCATACTCAAGAAATAAAAATTGCAGTATGTTGAACAGATCTAAGATGACCACATTTTCTAAATAAGAAGCTTTTACTTGCCAAAACCATGCAGTAGTCTTTGAACTAGCCACAAATTTGTGATTGTGTGGCCCCTGTATGTAGAGCAGCAGTCATACCCTTTCTCTTACATCATGTAATAAAAGAGGAGAGAAAGGCTAAAACTTAACTTTTTGAACTGAAAAATTATTTGGAGCTGTCTAAACTCTTGTGTAATACATCTAAGTCAGATACAAAGGTAGAGGCACATTTTTTAGAAAACTGGCATTATTTTATTTAAAAAATTCAATTCACAGGTCTTATGTTTATTTCCAAATAATATTCATGTACTCCACCTTTTATTTTCACAAGAAGAAATTGGATCCATTGGTATATTTGAACACTGACAACTTGTCTCTGGGAATAAACTCTTCTTTCCTAATCTGTTACCTAACATGATTACATCGTAGATCATGAAAGCAGATATGTAATATATATGCTTTCATGGGTGAATTAAAAATATAACAAAAGGCTTTGAATTATCCTGGACTCATGAAGGAATTGTCTCCTCCCCTCCTTCAGTACACTGAAAAGAACCTACTATGTGCCAAGCATGGACCTGAGGTAGAGCTGCGAACAAGTACAGTAGTGACCACATGGAACAAGTGTGGACCCTGGACTCACACTGCCTCTGTTTACCTCCTGCCTTTGCTGCTTTGGTACCCTCTGACTTGGGCAGCATACTTAATTTTGTGAAGACTTAGTTCCCCTTCTGTAGAAGGAGTAAATCTAGTAGCACTTACTCTATGGCATTAAACAACTAAATTAAATTTAGTCTGGGCAGAGTAAAGCAACTGAGAAATTTCAATGTCCTGTTGCAGCAAAACAATAACAGTTTCGGTGTGCATTCATTTATTTGCTCATATGGTCATTCATTCATTCTTCCTTTCATTCAATAAAGGATCTCTCAGCAAATTTCTATTCTGTTCCAGCTGCTGGGCTGTAGGGAACAATGATGAATGTACAGCCTTATATCTGCTCTCAGAGGGGTAGAGTTTTTCTGTGTTCAGACCATAAAGCTAAGCATGGTGGCCTATGTTTGTAATCCCAGCAGGCAGGAGAATCAGGAGCCAGACCATGTCTCCTAAGAAAAGGATAGAAAATAAGCACATTAGCCTGGTAAGTAAGTGTGTGAGTGTCAGGAGCTTCACATGTAGATATGTGGGGTGCTCTGGAGGCTGATGCACACGAGGGCATGTGTTGTTTTGGTCATGGGTTTGACACATTTAGTACAAGTCAGAAGGGTGTGAAGTGGAAAGTGTGTATTTATGTACACATACATAACCACACAAACACAAGAGATCAGCCCTGTCCACTGTAATGTTCTGTTTCTGCTTTCAACTCACTTGAGGGCACTGGATTATGGATGTTTCAGGGAACCTTTTCTGAAGTGAGGCCACTTGGATTCAAAGCCTACCCTCACCTCTCATTCACAGGGGCAAATGATCTGGCTTCTCTCTGGTTTGTTTCCATCACTGGCAAAACAGAGATGATAAGGACAGCATCTCCTTCCCAGGTTTCTCTGGAAGCCTCAGCTGAGTTCATGTACGTGAGCTACAGGTCCTCAGCGTCAGCTTCCACCAGCCTGACTCACTCTGCTAAGGCAGCGCAGGAAGAGCTAGGCTCACTTCTTCACTGGCCAATGGAGTGAGTCAGCAACTGATGTAACTTTTCCTAAACCAGTTCCTCATCCATAAGTGGAAGATAACAGCACCGAACCACATGAGATTACTGTGAGGGTAAATGAGACAGCATACTGTTTGACGATCTGTGAACTCTCCAAGAATAGTATTTACTTCTCTTGTCTTTTCCTCTTCCCCTAAAATTAAAAAATTATTTGAGATAGTATAGTGAAAGAGGAAGGGAAGAAAAGATGAAAAGATATTCTGGAGCGTTGAAAGTCAAAATATGATATAGTATATCTTTAAGGTTATTTGAACATCTGAAAATTTATCCTTTTAAACAAAAGCTCTACAGATGTAAGACAGGATGATTGATCTACTTTTGTTATTTTCTGATCTTTTATCTTAGAGTGTGAGAGAATGAAAAGGAGTTGAGTAATTTATAGATCTTTGAACTAATTACAATAAAACCCTAAAATCTATTTTCTTTAGTTATTTTTATTTCAAGTTGAAGTGTTTTTTGTAGCTATGTTGTCTTTCATGAAAAACAGAAGAACAATCTGTGAGAAATAAAAGAAATCTAGCCTGGTGTGGTGGTACACACTTGTAATCTGTTACTCCAGAGGCTGAGGCAGGAGGATCCCAAGTTCAAGGCTAGCCTGAGCAATTTAAGTGAGTCTCTAAATAAGCAAACAAGCAAACAAACAAACAAAAAACCCCAAAGAATCTGGAGGCAGCTCAGTGGTAGAGTGCTTGCATAGCATGTGTGAACCCCTGAGTTCAATCCCCAGTACTAGGGAGAACAGAAAAGAAAAGGAAAGGTGGGGAGGAGAAGGGAAGGGAGGGGAGAGGAGAGGAAGGAGAAACCTGCACTGTTATCAGTAAGGAAGGAAGCTGGGCTTGGTTGCGCCTTTGTAATCCCAGCACTATGGGAAGCTGAGGCAGGAGGATCACAAATTGGAACTCATCTCAGGCAATTCAGTAACTTAGTGAGACTGCCTCAAAATTTAAAAATTAAAGAAATGCCTGGGGATGTGTGGGAAGGCTCTTGGTTCAACCCCCAGGAACACACATGCATGTGTGCACACACACTCACACTCATATGCATGGCAGAGAGGAAAGCCTGGTCAGGTAGTGTGGCCCTGCTAGACCACTGTGATTCAGGCACTGGTCAGATACATCACCGCTGGTCACTGCCGCTTTCCTCTCTTCTCTCAGCTTCTGCTTCTTCACTCAGACTTAGGAGCAGATTAAGGTTAATTTCCCCAACTCATTCTCTAAAGGACTGAGGAAGCTAACAGTTCCGGGAGGGGGGAAATTTAGAATATTTTACAAGTACAAAGTTCATCTTCATCATCATCATCATCATCATCGTCGTCATCAACATCATCATCATCATCATCATCCCATCATCATACAAAGCAAAGAATGAACCCCATTCAGAGCATCACTTCCATACCAACTTTCTTTAAAAGCTTTGCATCAGGTTCCATTTTTCCTGAAGCAGGTTTATTTAAATACTCTTTTTCTCTGTCTCTCTCTCTCTCTCTCTCATTGAAACTACATGTATGTCTGGGCCTGGAGACAGACCCAAGGGGCACACAGAGCAGGAAAGCTAGTGGGATTTCTCTCAGTGAGCCTCACCCTGCCAGGACTCTTGCATCTCCAAGTCAGTGGATGTACAATCTCTGAGCACAGGGCAGGGGATTGTGTTTTCTATCAAGATATCTGTTCTCCCCAGCTTTAGTGTAATGGGGTCAGGGTGTTCCTTATCCAGCTTCTTTGGGTCGGGTTCCATTGTCCAGTGGCAGGGTAAGGGTAGGACTAGATCCCTGAGTATTCTTGCATATCTCTGGGGCCCTGCAGCCCCAAGACTGAACAGGGACTTTCCCAAGGGAAGGGGCAGTTTTCACACTGCCGCCCACCAAAACTTCCCTGAGCCCATTGGCCATCCCCCACCAGAGGTAGGTTCCTACTCTCTAAGGTCTCCAGAGGGCCTTCTACTTCATCATTGAACAAGTCTGGCCCTGCAGCTGTTTGAGTTTTCACACCCTGGCATGCTGAGGTCCTTACAACAAAGCTGGGATCTTGCCTGTGTGTAGAGACAGAAAAGCTCATTTTTGGTTCTGAGTTGGCAGGTGTGGACTTGCCCTGCTGCTTATTTATTCCCTCTAAGACACATATGTTCAACTCTTGCCCTTCAGGCCACATATAAAACCTTAAACATTATCCTGTGATTTTTAGAGCCTTTTCTTTTCTTTTTTGGTTCTGGAGATTAAACCCAGGGCCTTTGTGCTGAACTACATCCCGAGCCCTTTCATTGAGAGACAAGATCTTGCTAACTTGCCCTCATAGGACTTGCCACCCTCCTGTCTCACCCTCCTAGAATGCTGGGATTACAGGTGTGCAGCACTGCACCTGGCTTGTCTCCATTTCAAGGTGTGTGAGCCTGGATTGTGTAGATGACAAGTGAAGTGTGTATCAGATGTCACAAGTGCTGGTGTGACTTGGTGAGTAAACGTGGCAATAATAGTATTGCAACCTGCTACAGGTATGCTTGTCTATAAACAGGTTTTTATTAGGCAGACATGTAAGTTTTCCTGTTTACTTATTAAACTTGGGCTTGTGTTATTTTGTGAAATTATTTAATAAGTTAAAATACTAAAAATAAAGAAAGTTTGTTTTATATGTGGCCCAAGAAAATTCCTGTTTTCTCAGTGCTGCCCAGGAAAGCCAAAAGTTTGTACACCCACATCCCAAAAGAAATCTGGGGAAATTTGGTGCAGGTAAGAACAGGCATGTAGCAAAATTTCAGAAACTAGTTGGTGGTGCAGAAATATTTTTCAAGCAGGATTTGCTTGTTCTGAAAATGTAATTTCCTGTACATTAGTCTAATTCACAACCAAAATAGCATGTGCTCTGAAGGATCCATTCTAATCAAAGAAAAAGCTTTCTATAACATCTTCTATGCAAGGATCTGGAGAAAGCACACAAACGGCCAGGGCGTAGCTCCACCATCATCACAAATTGGACACACCCGAGTAATCACAGCCCAGGTAAAAAGCAGAGGGCAACAAACAGCCCTATCAGGTCCCCTCCTCTTCAGAAATGAGCTTTCATGGTGTCCAGAGCGTCACTGCTCCACTTTTTTTCTTTTTAGAAACTACTTATGGGACTACTTTCCCCCCATCTTCACTGTTGTCTAGTATTTTTTCTCTTCTTTCTTCCTTTCAGATATTATAGAGGCAACACCCTCCAGAAAGGACAGAAAGCAGAAACAGCAAGGGGGAAACTCACCCATAGTTCCTCTACCCAAACTTTTGACTAAGTACTGCACTGGTCATTCTCTTCCCCATAAGCTGAAAATCAGCCGAAGAGAAAGGAGTGCAGGCCAGAGAGCATGATCTCCACCTTATCAGTGCAGTAATGTAAGAAAACGCAGGTGTGGCCAGGTGTCTCACACCGCTTCCATGAGGCAATCATGACTCTGGGAATCTCCTGAGGTTATAGGTTGGAAAATGGGTTCCGGAAGTTTAGGCAGTTTAATCTGGATTTCTGAAAGGAACCCTTGGCACGATGTAGTCTTTTGTCTTAAAACCTCCGGCTTTAAGTGTGTAATGGGATTTCTAGTCAAGGCGATGGATGGTCCTAGTCCCTTGAGAAGCCAGTAGAAGGTATGAGCCGCTTCCCAGAAGAATGTCGGCATACACAACACGGCCTAAAAGTGCCTATCTATTCCCACGGGGTGTGAACCACCGGTACCTAGGGACTGTCTCCAGGCTGCTACGGCTGACTGGGGAATGCCACACACCCTTAAGTGTTCCGTTCAGCCAGAGTCAGCGCTGTCTGCACAGTTCACGGGGGGACAGGCCGGCCGGCCGCAGATGCTGCCCCGCTCCCTCCCGCTCGGCGCGCTGTGCGCCTCGGGACGCCCTCCTTTCCCGCAGAGCTATCACAAAGCACAGCACTTGGCACCCTCGCTCTCCACGGCCCAGGAGCACTGACTTCACAAAGTTCTGGGGCCCATTTCTCCGGGATCGCTGCCAGCTGGGTATACAGCTCCGGCCAGGAGGGGGCCCGGTGGCCCTGGGAGCCACGGAGACCAGAGGAACTTGCATTCATTTCCAGACCTGGGCCCCCCACAGAGGAGCGCGGTCCCTGACGGGCTGGGCTCCCGCGCGCGGTGGGCACCTGGGGACACTCGTGCGCGCTCACTGAGAGGGTGCCGGGCCGGGGTGCCCACCTCCCCCGCGGCCGGGCTGCGCCATCCCTCCCGCTGGCCCAGCCCGCCAGTCCAGCAGCGGCGAAAGCAGGCGCAGCGCCCCTACCGCCCGCTTTTCCGCCTCCATCTCCTCCTCCTTCCCCCAGCCACCCGCTCAGTCACAACCGGTTCAGACTGGCCAAGGTGCCCCGCAAAGCAGAGAGACGAGGAGGGAAAACAAACTTCCCGGGGAGGAGGAAGACAGAGAAAGAGAGGGTGGAGCCCCGAGGAGGGGCAGGCTCCCTAGCTCCATGTGGCCACCGCCGCCGCGGGGCTCGGCCAGGGCGAAGGGCGGCGGCCCGCGGGGCAGCGCCTAGCGGGACCGATTGCCCAATACCGCGGCGGGGCCGGTCCGGCCCGGGATAAATACGCGGGGCCGGACTGCAGGCGAGAGCGGCGGCCACGGTCGCCGGTCCATCCGCCCGGCCCGGCCCGCGCGGGGCACTGCGCCCTGTGCTGCGCCCGGAACCTCCGGCACGCAGGTAACTGGAGCCCGTGGGAGGGTCCCGAGGTCGGCGGCCACCCTGCTGCCCAGCTTCCTGGAGCCGAGAAATCCCTCCTCTGGGTCCGAGCGGAGCAAAGAGGCAACTGCTGCGCTGACACTCGAGGCCAAGCAGCTCGTAACCAGTTTCTTGTTTGGGGTGCAGGCTGGCGGCTTGCGCCCACCCCTCCACGCTCTCCTTTTTAATGGAGTTTTTCTCCGCGATAGGCAGAATTTCCCGGGAATCTGAGGACTGCATTTTGCGTGGAGTGGAAAGAAAAAGAAGGGGAATCCTAATGGGGTGGCGGTGGTGGGGAAAGTGGCCTCAGATGAGGCTCAGGGTGGAGAGCTGTCTCCGGGTTCCTGACACAGCTTCAGGGGTTGCTGATGGGAAAACCGAGGAGCTATGCGACCCAGGTGGGGTTCCATGTACCCGAGAGGCCCTGGCTCTCCAACCAGGTACGGGCGCACGCAGGTGCTCAAGTGAGAATTGTTGGGGCATCCCTGGTGCATCTGAGCCGGAAAAAAAAGCGGCACGAGGGGGCAGGACAGATTCTGCCCGGTGGCGCCAGGTTCATTCAGCACCACCAGGTCAACCCGGGTGAGCGCAGGCGTGTAGGTTGCCTTGACTGCAGGAGGCCCAGGCACCTTGGCCTTCTGGACCCTGAGCGGAACTTGGGAGGACTTGATGCTTATTTTCCATCTCTGGCTCGCCCTGGGTACCCTTCCGTGGTTTAAGCAGCACCCAGAGGCTGGCTTGCGAGACAGCTGATAACTGTTTTAAAACGTGGCTGTCGGAAGCAAGCATTGCTTTATTCTTAGGATGCCAAATCCGTCCAGCACAAACGATCCTGGAAGTTCAGTCAGCATTAACCCTAAATACATTGTATTGTATGTTACTTAATACAACATTTTGGGGGACCCATTTGCTGGGCCAATGTTTGGGTGTATTTTTTTAAATCTTGAATTACAGTGTATAGTTTAGATTGAGGGTGGATTCTCACTCTCCACCCCTACCTTCGAGCAGAGTAGCATCCTCTTAGAACTTGTTCAGACTAGTATAGGCAGATGACTGAGGAAGGGAGAGAAGATTGTGAGAGAAGAGAGTGGAAAGGCAGAATTCATTACATGATTTTAGTCACTTTTAAATAATAATTAAATATAGGTTTAGCACCCATATCATTACCAGAAACAAGCCCCCCCCCCCAGGTTCTTGGAAGTAAAAATTAGATAATAAATTTGTTTAACCTGAAATTCTACAACAAGTCATACTGTCCGCATATCCCACATCCAAAGATCCTCCTGGTTGATTCTCCCTTTTGGCTGTAGGTGAGTGGGACCAGGGTCTCATCATGTCTATTGGACGAGTATGGGGGTGGGGTGAGCAAAAGGTATTGGTGACATATATCATCAGGACCATAGGAAATCTTTGCTGGCTTCTGACGCTGACTCTGAAAGCTGATGGTGATGATGATAGTGTGAATATGTCTGAATCCTTTTATCGGGACAAATTGCAGTACTTCAGGGGTGGATCTAGCCATGAAACTAGAGCTGGATGATGACAATTAGTCAGATGTTGTCAGATCTTCAGGTTTTACTTCCACACCCCATTCTCTTGAATTTGTGTTTTGTGCAGTCTTTTTCTACACTGAGATCTCGCTTGACCTTCCTTCACAGAATGGAGTTGCATTCAGAAAGCCTGTAGGAAGATGAACTGAAACAATGTCTTCCTTGAGAAACTGTAGCCTTCCAGGAAAAGAAATCACCTAGTGACTTCAGTTTTAATTCAAGATTACAAAAGTGCATACATTTTGAGATAGCTGATGTTTTGTTTTCTTTGGGCAGTTCTCTATAGAAACTACATTATTCTCTGTGGATAAGGGATTGAACTACAAACATTAAATTCGTAATCCCACCTATTCAAAAGCCAGAGGGAAGGAGAGTCACAAGTTTGAGGCCATCCTGAGCAACTTAAAATAAACATGAAAAGGGGCTGGAGATGTAGCTCAGTAGCAAAGTAGCCCTAGGTATGGTTCCAGTACAAAATAAAAAAAGAGGAAAGAGGGGTGGAGGGGAGGAAAGTGGTGGGGGAAGGGAAGGGAAGGACAGGGCTCTGGGAGGTAGAGGCAGGAGGATTGCAAGTTTCAGCCCAGACTGGGCAGCTTAGCAGCTTAAAAAGATCCTGTCTCAAAATAAAAGTAAATAAGGACTGGAGATTTAGCTCAGTGCGAAGACCTTGGGTTCAGTCCCCAGTACTTCAAAAACAAAATTAAGAAAACTGAGTTGAAGGAAAGAAGGCATGGTCCTTTCCTTCAGAGTGTTTAGTGGGAAAGATAGGCATCCTTCCAAATATCAATAATACAAGACAGTTTCACTGGAACCATAGGAAAGCAACATCAATAGCGCGCTGCTGAATGACAGAGAAAAGGGGAGGGAGGTTCATTCAAGGTTCAGAAATGAGAAGAGTTCTGCGGGGGTGGGGGTGGGGGGTTTGCAGCATTTCAGCTGGGACTTGAAAAGGGAAGGGAATCCCCTGAAGGAAAGGTGGCCTGCTAGAACAAGAGACTGGCACAGAGGTATGGATGTCTGGTGTGTTCAAAGGAAGCAGAACAGTGTGGAGCAGTAGCTGGAATCTGGAATTTAAAGTAAGTCTGGGAGGTGGGATGGGGCTAGAGGAGGGAGGACGTGACAAATCGTAGTAAGAAATTAACATTGGATTGAAGATTATTATGTTTGTATCAGCAAGCTCAGTATTCTTAACTATACTTTTTTCCCATTAAGTTCAGTTTGTTAAGTTTTCCCCTAAAATAAGTGATAAAATTTCAATGATGTTTGATTCTTATCAGTATTACTGTAAGACTAAAATGTTCCAAATAATCTTCAATGCTTTCTTCAAATTCAACATTGTTTTTGCTCTAAATCTGTAATCTTGTGGTATAATAACTCTTAATGTGATTCAAAGTTTAGATAGGAAAATAGCTCCACTTTCTGGGCCGGGAAAGAGTAAAGCCACTTTCTACTATTTTGTTCCAATTGTTAATAATAAGAGTAATTGTTAATGTTTATTTAACATGCTATATCAAGGGAGTGACTTACAGTATGTTATCTAGTGAGGCATTATTTTGATTTTAGATTCAATTTTCAATAAGGTCACTCAATTAGGTAAATGGTCAGACCAGAATTTAGGCCCAAGCAGGCTACCTTCAGAGCCTGTGTTTTGAATAATAATTCAATGATATCACATGATAAAGGGATTATACATGGTAACATATTAATAGTAGAAATTGGGCCTGGCACGTGTAGGAGGAGTATTCTTCTATTTCTTTTTTCTTTGTGTCCTCATGATTCTGATTAATTTCACACCACACATTCAATGATAGGGCATATTTCCAGGTCTTCATATTCCTTAAAACTATTACATGATCTTATACTTTAATAACCAACTCAAAATAAACTCAAGCTCTTTGGGAAAAGTCAGGATATGGGATGAGAAAAACATTAGCAAATGTGATAGCCTTATGTATGAAGATCAGACCAGCCAAAATCTCTTCAAGAATCAATTTCCAATATGCTCATTATTCACAATAAGCCTGAATGCACCAGGTATTTGTATTTTGGCATCTCATATACATCTCCACTTGTTTTGATTTTTTTTTATCCTGAAGATGATACAGCAAACATACTGGTTTGTACATGGTGTACTAAAGTGTGCTTTCAGATGACAGATTGGATTTTATGCAATCAGATATTAACTGCAAACTATATACTAAGCAGAAGAACATGTTAGTGCCCTTAGCATCATCATAGATTTCCTCACCATACTACCCTCCTTGGCCAACCTTTGAGGAGGGATGGGAGTAGAGGCAAGCTGTAGTAAGAGTCAGGCAGTACAGCAAGCATGGCATGGTATATTTGTGTTTTGGGCTCTCATTTTGCCCATGTTTAATGCTAGCCTGTCTAGATCTCTCTGTCTGTTCTCAGACTCTGAGGAGTTTACACCTCCTGCTGTTTTCTCATCTGATTTTGTGGGCAGGACTTAGAAATACATGGCTGTTCATGGGATTAGTGAGTGAGGAATTTTTTTTCAACCTTATTCAATGTGGGGTCATTTTTAATTATTTTTATCATAATAAAAATTTACTTGAAAGTGCAGGGTTAAAGGAAAATAGACTGATGATTTATTGCTGCTCCTGCCTCCACACACAACCATAATTAATATTTTTATGTTTTCTTTATAAAAATTGTTAAGTTTTACTACTACATGTTTGCAGTACACAATGATTACATTCATTGTGGGGAACTGATACATGTACATACACATCTTAATTCTTTTTTTCCCCTTTCCATTCACACTCCCACTTTATTTATTTTTTTTACTTTTATTAGTACATGCTTGCAGTATAATGATCACGTTCACTATAGGGAATTGATTGGTACATGTACATAACACATTTCAGTTCTTTTTTTCCCCTTTTTCACCACCCTCTGATTTTGCCAGCATCAGATTCACTTATTTATCTTATAAGTCTCATCCTTATCAAGTTAATTATACCTACAGATTAATAGCCAGACTAACAGGCCAAAAACATAAAACTATGACAGTTCTACTAAATCAGTGTATACTTTTAGATACATTGTCCATGGTGGATTACAATAACTTCTTTTCCTATTGTGTGGCTTTCACTTTGTACTTCATGTATATATTGGATTTCTCATATAAGAGAAACTGAATATTTAAGCTTGTGTGTCTGATTTACTTCACTTAACTTTATGGTCTCAAGGTACATCCATTTTCCTACAAATAATTTGAGTTTATCCTTCTTTATAGCAAAATAATACTCCAATATGTATAAATACCACTTTTTTTTTGTACTGGGGATCGAACTCAGGACCTTGCACTTGCAAGGCAGGCTCCGCACCACTGAGCTAAATCCCCAGCAGTGCCACATTTTCTTTATCCATTCATCTGCTGATGGACATATAGGTTGCTCCCAAGATTTAGCTATTAAGAATTGTGCTTCTCTTAGCATGAGTATGCATACATCACTATGGTATGATGCCTTTAACTCTAGGCCAAGTGAAATTTCTATTTTTAGTGTTTTAAGGACTTTCCATACTGATTTCTATAGTAGTTGTACTAGTTTACATTCTGATCAGCAATGGAAAAAGGTTCCATTTTCCCCCATATCCTCACCAACATTGGGATTGGTTGATTTCTTGATGGTATCCATCTTTTTCTGAAGTGAGATGGAATCTCAGTGTTGTTTTAAGCAATGTTGAACCTTTTTTCATGTATTTATTGGCCATTAATACTTCTTCATCTGACAAGTATCTATTCATTTCAGATGTCCATTTTTTGATTGGGTCTTTAAATTTGGGGGTGTCTAATTTTTTAAAAAAATTCTTTATATAATTAATCCTTTGTCTGAGGATTAGCTGGGAAACTATTTTTTCCATTCTGTAGGTTCTCTTTTCACTCTGTTGGTGGTTTCCTTTGCTGTTCATAAGATCTTTAATTTGATGTGATCCCATTTGTTGATTCTTGATATTCTTTCTTGTGCAACTGGAATCCTGTTCAGAAAGTCTTTGCCTACACCTATGTCTTCAAGAGTTTTAGCTATTTTGCCTTCTAGCAAATTGTTTCTTTTTAATATTTAGATCTTTGACCCATTTTGATTTTTGTTTAGTGTATGGTGTGAGATAAGGGTTTAGGTTTAGCTTTTGGCATGTAGATAGCCAGTTTTCCCAGCACCATTTGTTAAAGAGGGTGTCTTTCCTCCAGCAAATGTATTTGGCCCCTTTGTCAAAGATAAGGTAGTTGAATGTACCTGGAATTGTTTCTACATCCTTGATTCCTTTGATCCACAAGTCTGACAAGTGTGTTTTTTGGTTTTTTTGCCAATATCATGTTGCTCTTATCACTTTAGCATTTGTAGTGCATGCAACCTGAAGTCCAGGATTGTGATGCCCCCTGCCCTGCTCTTCTTGCCCAGAATTGCTTTTGCTATTCTAGCTCTCTTCTGGTTCCTTATGAATTTTAGGATTGCTTTCTCCAGTTCTGTGGGGAATGCTATTGCTATTTTGATTGGGATTGCATTAAATCTGTATAACAGTTTTGGAAATATGTATGGTCATTTTGACTATATTTGTCCTGTCCATCAAGGATCAGGGAATATTTTTTCATTTTCTGATGTACTTTTCAAACTCCTTTTTCAGAGTACTGTAGTTTTCATTGTAGAGGTCTTTCACTTCCTTGGTTAGGTTAATTCCTAAGTATTTCATTTTTCTTGATGCTATAGTGAGATATTTTCTCCTAATCTCTCTCTCTGAGTTTGTTATTGGTGTACAGGAATGTTACTGATTTTTGAGTGTTGACTTTGTATCCTGCTATGCTAGTGAACTTAGTTATTAATTCCAGGAGCCTTTTGATGGAGTTTTGGGTCTTCTAGATAGAGGATAATGTTGTCTACAAATAATGATAATTTATCTTCTTCCTTTCCTATCTTTATTCCTTTTATTTCTTTCTCTTGGCTAATTGCTCTAGTTTAAGAACTATATTGAACAGGACTGGTGATAGTGGACATCTTCATCTTGTTCCTGATTTTAGAGGACAGTTTTCAGCTTTTCTCCACTTAGTATCATCTTGGTTGTTGATTTGTCATAGGCGGCTTTTCTCAGGCCTATTCGGGGTTTTTATCATGCATAAATGTTGGATTTTGTGAAATGCCTTTTCTATATCTCTTGGAATGATCATGTGACTTTTATCCTTGATTCTGTTTATATGGTGTATAACATTTATTGATTTGTATATGTTGAGCCATCCCTGCATACCTGGAATGAATCTACTTGGTCAATGGTATATGATCTTTTTGATGATTTGCTGAACTCTGTTTTCCAGTATCTTACTGAGAATTTTTGTATCTACATTCATTAAAGAGATTGGCCTGTAGTTCTCTTTTTTGGTTGGGTCCTTTTCTGGTTTTGGAATCAGGATAATACATGCTTCTAGGAGTGACTTCAGAAGGACTGATTCCCTTTCAATTTCATTAAAAAGTTTGAGGACTATTGGCCTTAGCTCTTCTCTGGATTTCATGTAGAATTTGGCAGTGAATCCATCAAGACCTGGGCTTCTCTTAGTTGGGAGTTTTAAAATTTTTAATTTCTTCTTCAATTTCATTGACTCAGTGGATTATTCAGGATTTTTATATCTTCTTTGTTCACCTTCATAAGTATTTAGGAGTCTATTTCTTCTGAAGTTTTCATTTTATTAGACTACAGATTCTCAAAGTAGCTACCGATGCTCTGGATTTCAGCAGAATCTGTTGTAATTTTGTGTTTTTCATTTTATTTTATTTTATTTTATTTTATTTTATTTTGATACTGGGGATTGAACTCAGGACCTTGCGCTTGCAAGGCAGGCGGCGGAACCACTAAGCTAAATCCCTGGCATGTCCTTTTCATTTTAATTGCATGGATTTGAATTTTTCCTTACTTAAGAGTTTGTCTATTTTGTTTATTCTTTTGAAGATCCAACTCTTCATTGATTCTTTGTATTGTTATTTTAGTCTAATTTCATTAATTTCTGCTCTGATCTTTATAATTTCCTTCCTTGTACTAGCTTTAAATTTGGATTTTCCATGTTTTTCTGGGACCTTTAGATTAGGACCATTAGATTATTTATTTGAGGTCACTTTGTTTTTCTGATGTGGAAATTCACTGCTATAAACTTCCCTCTTAGGACTGCTTTCATTATGTCACATATATTTTGATGTTATGTCATACTGGCATTAATGTTTGGTTGTAGAAACTTTCTAATTTCTTTTTAAATTTCATCTGTGATCCACTGATTATTCAAGAAGGTGTTGCTTAATTTCTATGTGCTTGCATAGTTTGTGTAGTGTCTTTTGCCATTGATTTTTAAGTTTCATTGCACTATGATCTGATAATATGCATGAGATAATTTCTGGTTTTTTTCATTTACTTGAGCATGCTTTATGGGCTAGTATGTGGTCTTTTTTTGAGAAAGTACCAGGTGCTGCTGAGAAGAACGTGTATTCTATTATTGGGTGGAACACTCTGTAGATATATATTAAGTCTGTTTGTTTGAAGGTTTGGTTCAACTCTGATATTTCTTTGTTGATTTTTTTGTCTAGTTGATCTGTCTATTTGTCACAGTGGTGTATTGAGGTCCCCATTATAATTGTATTGGTGTTTACCTGATTTTTTATGTCCATTAGTGTTTGTTTTATGAAGTTGGGTGTACCTATATTTAGTGTGCATATGTTTATAATTGTTCTTTCTATTGAATTTGTTTGCTTAACCAATATATAGTAACTTTCTTTGTTTCCTGTCTTGGCTTGAAATTGACTTTGTCTGAAATTAGAATAACTATTCCTGCTTGTTTCTGGGTTCCTGATGCATGGAATATTGCTTTCCATCCTTTGATTTTTAATATCTGAGGTTTTAAAAAAATTAAATGTGTTTCTTTTATATGGCATATTGTTTGGTTTTGTTTCTTGATTCATTTTGCCAATCTGTGTCTTTTAATTGGGGAATTGAGACAATTCACATGAGAGTTATTAGAGAGGTATTGACTTATTCCTGTCATTGCATTATTTTCCTGTTGGTGATTTCCTTATTTTTTTTCTTTTTGCTTATCTGCTCATCCCACCAGATGTAATCATTCTTTTTGACTTATTGGGATTTTTGCATTCATTGTCTTTTTTGTATGATATCTTTGAGAGTTTTTTGTAATGCTGGTTTGGTGATCATGAATTTCTTGAGGTACTCCTTTTCATGGAAATACTTTCTTTCTCCATCAGTTTTGAAGGAAAGTTTTATGGGTTACACAGGTCAGGATTGAAAGATATTATTTTTTAGGACTTGAAACACTTCACTCCAAGCCCTCTGGCCTTTACAGTTTGCATAGAGAAGTCTGCTATAATTCCAAAGGGTTTACCTTTATATGTGATTGTTGCTTTTCTCTAGCGTCTTTAAAGATTCTCTCCCAGGGTGGACTTCTGCTACTTTGAATATAATGTGGCACAGAGAAGTTCTCCTTTGGGCCTGGCGATTTGGGTTCTGTGTGCCTCACTTATGTGTATATTGATTTTTTTCCCTATATCTGGAAACTTTTGTGTAATTATTTCTGTGGAAAGATTTTTTTATACCATTTGTGTTGTCTTCTGATTTTTCACTTATTTTAGTTATTCTTAGATTAGTCTTCTTTGCATCAGCTAGCAGCTGTTGGATCCATTTTTCATGTTCTCTTGTTGTGTTTAAGGTGTCTGAGTAGTTGGTCTTTAAAGGTATCGTCTTCTAATTCTGAAGTTCTGTTCTTGCACTGATCACTTCTACTGCCCATACTTTCAGTACTATTTTAATCTCTTGGATTTCCGATTGAAACCTTTTCATGGACTGTAATTATTTGTTAAACTGGTCATTTAGGCTTTGTATCATTTTGTTTGGCTTATCTAGCTTTTTATTAATGTCTTCTGACAGCTCCTACTGCATCCTTTTGGTTATTACTTATATTATCTGTCTAGTTATCTCTTCTGTGATCCCACTGAGTACCTCTTTGCTCTGTTTTCTAATCTCAAGCAATTCAAGTGTCCAAGTCAATTCGTGTCCCTGGTCACACTGGTGGATAAAGAAGAAAGTCAGACCCCAAATCTGTGCTGGGTCTAGTCACCAGAAGGAAGTAGGGTTAGGGGATGTGTGCCAATGCCATGACTTTCAAATCCAAAGCAGTTCATGCTAAGCCTGGCCTCTGGCTCTGGGGATGGGGCCTGTATCCTTTAGTTTAAACCCCTTTTTTGGAGTCTCTTGCCACCATGTTCCTGGCCCCCTGACCATGGCTGTCTCCTGTGACTGTCTCTCACCCAGTCCCTGTGGGAACATAACACTGGGGGCCCTAGAATGAAGCTGCCCTGTGGCTGCTCTGAGTTCCAGGTTTAAACAATCAACCCCTCCCTGGAATGGCATCCAACCAAGAACTCTCCAGATACTATCACGGGTACTTGGACTGGAGTCACCCACCAGCTGTTGCAGCTCACAACACCCTCCAGTCCATTCCTCTGCTGTGTTTCTCCCTGAAGTCCTTTGGAGTCCCCCACTTTCACTTTATCTTTGTAAATTTGGTCTCCCTTTCTTGTGAGCCAGGAGCCAGGAGCCAGGAGCCAGGGAGAAAGTACAAATTGTCCCTTCCCTTTTCTGTGTTGTGTCGTGTCTCTTCAATTTCTTTGTGGGTTTTAATTTTCCTGTCAGAGTCTTCCTGATTGCTGAGACTCTACTTCCACCTTTTTTTTCTTCCCTGTGTTTTTATTTTCCAGTGTTTGGGTTCCAAATTTCAAAGAGGCTGAGTTATTGCTTATCACTCCGCCATTTTCCTGGAAGTCTCTTGAAAAAGGATCTTGATGCTGGTCTTTCTTCTAGCATGACATCACTAAACCTCAATTTCTTATGTGTAAAAAGAACAAGATGGAATAAGGATGTGATGGAAAATGATCAATAGTGGGAAGGTTCACCTAAGTGGGACAGGTTTCATAAATGAGCAAATAAAACTGGGGGTGGTAAGGTGGAGGGAAAGGGAGGTTTCACAGGCAAAACTGGATGGAATTCAGCCTTGGTCCAGTGTTAGGGAGATGTTAGGGAGTAGAAAGAACTGGAGAGAATATGACCCAGTCAATGAGAGTCAGACTTTACTCAGTTCCAGGAAATTGTTACATAAAAATGAGGGCCCAGTGTTGGCAGCATTTATGGGTTTTTGACAGAATTCTGAAATTCAGAATTTTATGGGAAATCTTCCAGGTTTAAAACATGGGCGATTCATTCATATTTGCTAAAATCAAAAACTAAAGCAATAACACTAGAAAGGTCAAACAAAACACATCCAGAGACCGGATTTAGCGTTAGCATTTCCAGTGTGTGATTAGATGATTTCCAAGGTCTCTTCTGGCTTCAGCTTATATGATGCTAGACCAAATCCACTTATGTCTAGCCTATCTCTTCCACTTTTGCTAAAACTTGTCACTGTGCATCCTGTGTCTAAATGATGACATCTTTGGAGGAGCTCTTAGGCAAGCACTGCATGATGATCATCTACAAGATCTTGACAAAGAATATCCTTTTTCCATGGCCACTGCTGATAAAAGTCAGAGGTACTAGGAGTTAATTACTTGTGTTAATTATCCCTTTCAGGGACAATAAGTGTCTTTTAATTCCAGGACACTGAGCTGTTTCTCTAAACATTTTCCTCCTGCTTTTCTTTCCCATTCCAATGTGAAATAATATACTACTAAGAAATTGATTCTGGTTTCCACTTGGACAAAGTATATTTGTAGGCTTGGCTTGTGATGCTTCATTACATTCCCTGGCAAGATTTTATCATGTATTCTGTTCCTTTATTCTGTTTGTTCGTTTGTTTGTTTTGTACTGGGGTTTTAACCTAGGGCCTTTGCACTGAGCTCCATCCACTTTTAAAATTTTTATTTTGAGACAGGGTCTTGCTAAGTCACTAAGTTGCCTAAGCTGGACTTGAACTTTTCAATCCTCATTCTTCTAGAGTATTGGGATTTACAGGCATGTGCCACCACACCCAGTTTCTGTCTCTCTTAAGCATGGAGCTGTCTGGGAATGTCCTTGAATTGACTTCATCATTCAACTGGCTGAATAAGTCAAAAGAATTTGGATTTTATGAGTTGAGTTAATATAGCAGTTTAGATTTTCCATGTGGATTCAAAAAAAAAAAAAAAAGAAGGAAACGAAACTAATGGATTTCCATTTGATTCCAATCCTAAATAATTACTGTATCTTTAATAAGTCTGTCTCCTTGCTAAACTATGCAGTGAAATTATTTAATATATTTGTATTTGTAAAGACGAACTTCTTGAATCTGACTGGCTGGGATGTGTTCTTCACTTTACATCAACAAGCTATTTTACAAACAAGTGGGCTTGACTCTAAGTTCAAGTTTAGAGCAGATGTTAACAAAGGGAAGGAAATACCCAAATAAATAAAACAAAAATGACATGTTGAGGGAAGTCACATATCTTATTGTGCCTTAGCTGACCTCAAGGGGGTAAATAGGTTCTGAATAACAGCTCTGAGCCACATTTTGTCCTTGTCCTACCCATAGGAATGAGTCAACCCTCTTTGCACTTTTTAGAGTATGGGAACCATCACTGAACATTTAACTTTTTTTGAGATATATTCCTTTTCACAATTTATTTGAATATTTTCT
The DNA here is from genome assembly GCF_000247695.1 of Heterocephalus glaber. The sequence goes on from NW_004624791.1 coordinate 3,882,886, forward strand.
TTTAAATTGACACATGACATTTGTACATATTTATGGGCTACAATATGTTAATTCAATATACGTGTACAATGTGTAATGGTCAGATCAATAATTAGCATCTCTGTCTCTTCAAATGTATCATTTTTATGTGTTGAGCAACTTTGAACTCGCTTTGAGTTATTTTGATATTTAATAAATTGTTGTAGGCTAGTTATCCTACTATCCTATAGAACATTAAAATTATTTTCTCCTATCCACCTGAATTTTAGTATCCATTATGCAAATGCCCTCCCTCCTTCCTGGCCTTTAGTGACCACCATTCTGCACACTACTTTTACAAGACAAACTTCCAAATGTGAGTGAGAATGTGTAGTATTTATCTTTCTGTGCCTGGTGCATTTACTTGATACAGTGCTCTCTAGTTCCATCATGTTTCCACAGCTGACTGATTTCATTCTTTTTGATGGCTGAGTGATACTGGCTGCTAACAAAATCTGAAAGAACCAGGTAATTATCCAATCATTAAAGGCATCCATCTGAGATTGTATTGGTAAAAGATTTAGGTTTGAAAAACAAATTTCTCCATTTTTACCCATGCAGATGGCTAGCCTTTCAGAGCACTGGTGAAAGCAGATGCTAAGCTCCACAGAGGCAGGGAGCCCACTGCTTTCACTCTGTTGTGTTTTCTAAATGCATTCAATTCATTTTTTAAGTGAAAGATGTTTGATTAGTCATTTGAATATATGGGGGATTTAGGTTAGCTTTCTATGCACTCATTCATTTCATGAAGATTTATTAAGCTTTTAGTATGTGCCAGTCATAATTTTTAGTACCAAGGCATATGATCTAGGCTTGAGGGTTAGAACCCTCAACAGATAATAACAATCCATTGAAATAAACATCATCACATCAGAGTTGCTCAAATTGCTGTGTGACTTTAGAGGAAAACTGACTTAACTATTGGAGAGTTTTATAATGGCATCAAGGAGGCTCAGTCTTGAAGGAAGAGAGGATTTTGCCAGTCAGGCAAGCTGGAGAAGGGCATTCCAAATGCTTCCAGCAGTAAGTTGGAGCCAAGGAAGAGTCCAAGCCTAGAGGAGGGCAGGAGTGTGGCCTCCATGCTTGTCCTGAGCTGTCATGTGGGATCCACAGGTCTGTAGGACAGCCTAGAGAATACGGTTGGAGGATTACTGGTTATAGACCCAAAGAGTCAGGTAACTAGCTAGGCATTTAACGGTCAAAATACCTAGTCATAGGGACAAAACATGGATTGATAATACCATATTTTCTTACATGTTTTTAATAACATTACTGTTTCAGTAATGGAAAACTGTAAGCTCCATGAGGGCAGAAATTGTCATCACTGATTTCCTAGTGTGCTTATAATAATGAATGGAGTAAAACTTGTGTTCTACCTCTGGATAAGCTGTACGCAATGAGGAACAGTGCAAAGACTTTGAAAGTTGGAGTCAGAACTGAGGTGATCAGAAAAGCATGGTTTAGAAGGATGGCTCTGGCAGCTGCTTGGCATGTCAACTGCACAGGGAGTGTAAGCAGAGGAGTCCATATGTAGGTGGCTGTGACAAGCCAGGGGCTTGCAGAGAAGATGGAGAAAATGAGTATGATTGCTGAGCTCTTTGCGGGGGCCTGGGATTCTGGGTAAGAAGGAGCGGGCATGCAATGGAGAGGAGGCTTTGTGCTTGGGTTAATGAAAGTTTGGTGATGTTGGGTTCTCCATGAAATTTAGGAAGAAGAATGACTGGTATATTGAGTTGGGAGCCCAAGAATATCCACGTGAGATCTTGACATAGATCTTAGTGAGAAATTGGTTAGAAATGTGGATCTGGAGCTGTGAAGAGAAGCCAGGTCTGAGAGTGAACTGTGGACACCTGGCTTTGCATGTCTATGGTCATGTGGTAGAGGTTGGATGAGCCATATGGGCGTGGGTTCATGAAAGTTAAAGGGGCAGTGGTCTGCCAAGATTAGAGAGGTAAATAGTGTTAGGACTGAAAAAGGCTGCCCTAACAGTAGAAGGGGGACACTAAAGTGAGATTGGGGGGGGGGGCGGTTGGATGCACCAGAAGTTATCACATACAGACTTGAGGGATAATGAGTAGAGGAGGAAGTGGAGGCAGGAAGAATATTCTTTCAGGTTTTTTCTAAGAAAACCTTTGAAAGATGCAACGACAGTAACTTCTAAGTCTTTATGCTGAGCACCATGCCTATTGGATCCCAGCCAGGTTTGAAATCCCCTAGAGGTTAGTGTAGGCTTTGCTTGTTCTGAGGAACATGCTCATGTGGAGATACAACTCTAAACAGAATCCTTTGTCTGCTTTGTGATGCATACTGAGTTGCCACCTTTTGTGGTGGTTTTTTTTTTTTTTGGTAACTGGTTTGGAAAAGAAGATCCTGGGTATCTTTGGAAGATAGAGGTCTCTTTGAACTGGGGAAAGAGCAGAAAACTCAGATATGATGAATGAAAGACAAATGGAACTCTGCAGTGCTAAAAGACAAAGCTGCTGATTTTTTTTAATTTTTAATTTTTTTATTTTTTTGGTATCGGGGATCAAACTCAGGACCTTGCACTTACAAGGCAGGTGGCGGAACCACTGAGCTAAATCCCCGGCCCATAAAGCTGCTGATTTAAAAAACTTGCCCATAGCTGTTGTTGATCAGTTCTCATCTCCATGCCATACAGCATTAAAACAGGGATGTTGATGAGCCATGGAGTTCCTGAACTCAGAAAAGACAGGAGAGAAGGAGGAAAGGAAGGGAGAGAGAAACGAAGCAAGGGGAAAGAGCGGGAGAGGAAGTGAAAGAAAACCATGTTTAAATTTTAGTACTTTTTTCTTTTTAAAATCTTTTTTTTTTTTTGTCTCTTGGTGACCTAAGGACTCTGAGTGACCTAAATGCAGCCAGCCTATTGTCATTGTGGTAAGACTTCTTGCTTCTCATTTGTTGACTTTTCTTTCTTTGAAGAAACTATACTAAATACGGGTTATGGTGGTGCATGTCTGTAATCTCAGCACCCAGGAGGCTGAGGCAGTAGAATTGCCACCAGTTCAAGGCCAGTGTGGGCTACATGGTGAGTTCAAGGCTAGCCTGGACTATATAGCAAGACCTTGTCTCAAAAAATCAAACAAAAACGAAACAAAACTCTATAGTAAAGGAAGTTGAAAATGTCATTTACTTATTGGGTGGAGATGCTTTCAGGGCAGGTGAAAACTGAGGACCAAGGGAAGGAGGACCATTGGCATTCTGGCCAGACATGTTTACAGGTTCAGTGCTTTCAGGTTTTAGGGGGAGCTATGCCAGGATAAAAAAATCACTTTGTAAATTGACTAGGGTCAAAGGGATAAAAGTGAATGATGATTCATGTTACAATTACTGTGTGTCAGGTACTGTGCTAAGTAGTTTCCCTAAACCCATTCTCTTAATCACTGCAGCAGTCTGATGACATAAATATAATCATTCCCTCTTGTTTAGATGCATGTATTTAAGTCACCTGCTGAAGATAGGATGTGGACTCAGGTTGTCTAGCTCCTGCCTTTACCTGCATTCCTTGTATTACACATCCTAGAGTTATGTCTCCACATATTAATAGATATAAATATCTGTGTGTGTATTTGTATGTAGCTATTGAAATAAAAGTGGAAATTCTACCAGCCATCCTTGTGGACCTTATACTGTCATTACCAAAAGGTCACAGCCCTTCCCTTACTACCTTACTCAAGTGAAGAGGGTATTTTACTAATGTGAAAAAATTACTAAGTTATCTGTCAGTGTGTTAATAGCCTTATTATAATTATTCTCCTCAAAAGCATCAACACGTTAGGATCTACTTGGGGCTTTTCCTTCCAGCTATGACTGTGCTGTTGGGGACTGGGGAGGCTGCTGGGAGTTTGTGGGGGTAGAGAGATTTGGGGTGAGAGCCTCCACACTGGCTGCACAGAGAGCCTTGGGTCTTTTCCTTGGCTGCTGTGCAGCAGAAGAATGGCATTATGGGTGGGTGAGACTGTGCTTGGCCATTTCGGACAATGGGGAAGATGGGAAGAGACTTGGAGTGTGTTGGCTCACTCTGGAGCCCCAAGGGTGAAATGAGGCTCTTTCTCTAGCCAGAGACTGGCCAGTAGATTTTGGGGATTTGCCACATCAAAGTGTGAGGTTAATAACATTGCCACCACCAGTAGGGACAGAGCCAAATGTCACAGGTGAGGAGGAAGCAGGCTACTGTTCATTCCTTTGTTCTCCCTTTGCACTTTGTGCTTAAAAAGAAGGTCATGTTGCCCTGCAAAGGTCCAATTATTATATTATTCTCTCTGTTTTTTCAAGTTTTGAGTCTTTGGAGAAAGGTGCTTACTTTCCTATAATTACAAAATTCACTCAGGGAGGACAGAGTGCTAGAGGTCATCTTCAAAAAGTATTTGATATACTCTCTTACACCACTTTCTCCTATTTTTATTTAAAAACCCTTTGTGAAACTGAAGATAAATGGATACATTCATCTTTTAAATTTTGTATCCCACTGTTCCCTCCTGCATTTTCCTGAACATTTTATAGAAAATCAAGAAACTATCTTTTACAGTGGTCATTGTTCCTACAAGAATTTTGTTTTGATTTCTATTTGAGATAGGACTGGTTGTGCTAAACAAACCATATCCTCAGCAGTATAGACAAAGGGGCGGAACAGAAAGAGGAACCTGGTCTGGCTGCTGCTTCAGGGGTGGACTCAGGGTGTTCTATGGTTTGAGTTTGTCCCGCTCTGCCAATTCATATGTTGGAATCTTATTCCCTAAAGTGCTGCCACTGGGGGGTGATTAGGTCTGGAGGGTAGAGCCTGCATGAACAGGATTAGTGTCCTTACAATGACAGAGACCCATTTCCTCTTCCCTGTGTGAGGACACAGCCAGGAGCTTCATCTACGAACCAGGAAGTGGATCCTCACCAGACAATGAATCTACCCTGATTCTGGACTTCTGGTCTGTCAGAACTCTGAGAATAAGACACTCAGTTTGTGATGCTTTGTTGTAGCAGCCACAATGACTAAGAGCGGTTGATGCATTTACACTGGCCCCAGGCCCTGCCTTCTTTACTTCTTATCCTTTTCCCTCCTTTGAGTTCTCCCTCCCCTGAGACAGAAGAGGAAACAGTTGGTCAGAAGTTGTTCTTCCATCCCAGACCTGTGCTTCCTGCCTCTGTCTGCAGGGTAGAATCACCCGGGAAGCTTCTAGAAGTGGAAGTGTCAGGTGCCAGCCTGGAGGAGCCTGGCGGTGGGACCTGTGTCAGGCATGTGCAGAGCTTCCCAGATGATTTCATCTCAGTCACGGTTGAGAATCCCTGTGGTTTAGTGATGTTTCTGACTGTGACTGTGGCAGTCCTGGGTCAGAAACACAGTGCAGTTTAAAAAAGGCAGATTCCAGCTGGGCACGGTGGTGCTTACCTGCAATCCCAGAACTCTGGGAGCCTGAGAAAGGAAAAATCACAAGTTCAAGCCCAGTCTGGGCAACTTCACAACTTAGCAAGACACTCTCAAAATTAAAGATAAAAAGGGCTGAGGATGTAACTCAGGGCAAAGGCGCTGGGTTCAATTCCCAATATTTAAAAAAAATGCAGATTTCTGAAATTCCTAATGTACCAAATTGCTTAGACTTTGAACCTGAAACTAGAAAGACAACCAAATCCTAACATACAGAGTGAGTAACGTTTATCTGAAATGCTTGGGACCAGAAGTGTTTCTAAATATTTACATATATATATA